>VNJT01006964.1:0-19791 GCA_008042655.1 Drosophila burlai | reverse complement strand
GGCGCCTCCATTTCCAGCTTCTTCCAGTCGATTGTTCTGCAGCGCGAGGCCGAGCGCCTGCTGTCCCAGCCTGGCTTCCCTGCCGATCTGGCCGAGCTTGTTCAGGATGTAGTGGCCAACTCCGAGGAGGCGATCAGCAACTGCAACAACGCGACCTTGCCCTGGCTGCAGATCCGCTGTGTGAAGCCCCTGCTGACCACTTCCAAGAACCAGCTGAAGGCCATCGATGATGAGTGGCAGGCGCGCTTAACCGCCGCCTCCAGCACAGCTGCTCCCGCCTAGAAACGGTGCCAGTGGTGTCCCATCTTCCTGCTCCCAGTTCCATTATTTAATAACCCTTAATCCTTAGCAATCGACCAACATAGATGCAATAAAATTTAAATAAGCCCAATGCAGGAATTCTTGAAGCTTATACATTGTGGGAGAGGGGGGACTGGGGACTCTTTGGCAGGACTCTGAGGTCCTGACCTAGGCCGCGCTTTGATGTGGCCGGCCGGCTGGGCTCTGCATTCCGGCGCTTTATTAAATTTCCCATCGGGAATTACGAACTTCAACATTGCTTCGTTGCCTCCTTGACGCTTTTCGGAAGGCAAATACTTCGCTGCTCACGTCACCAGCATTTTCCAGCTAGAATTTAGTCACGCTGGCGACCATGAACCACCAAAAGGGATGCTAATGTCCTGGAGAAAGTTGGAGGGTAAATTTAACAAACTAAACTTGATAAATATCTTTAATTAAGGTTTTAAAAATTCTAGGAAACAAATGCTTTATGTGGAGATGAGATGAGTCTGAAGTCCTTCAAAGGATGATATACCAAAACCCTTTAATTCGCATTATTTTCATAGTTTTAAATTGGCCAAAAGGCCAACACTGTCACGCACACTTAAGTCTGGCCCAGACCATTACTGGAACTTGACGCATTTTGGCCAAATATTTGGACTGGCTTTCTCCCTCCTTTGGCAGTCTGCCCTCCCTTCCTTCCGAGGTTCCTTTGTGACGGGTTATGACAGCCCTTTTATGCATTTATCAATTGACGCTGCCAAATTGTTTCCAGTGCATGATTTGGCTCTCAATTGGTCCTCATTTTGGGGCCAGGAGTTCAGCTCGCTTGGCTAGAGTTGAGTTGCAGCGGCAAATGTTGAATTATGTGCCAATGCAGCCCCAATTATCCCTCTATGTCCTTCGTTTCAATTCGCTTCGATATGGCATTTGCATATGAATTCGAGGAGGTACCAGCGCCCAGGACTTGGTTTGGCTTAACGACCCTAAACCCCAGGAAGGATGAATTTAAATTCAAATTCAACTTGAAATGTGTAATTAAATGTAAATTTCCCAACACAAGCACGGCACACACACACCTCGAAATAAGGGAGTGCAAAGTTTGAGCCACTTAATTGAAATATTTCAAGATTGAAACTTGGCTACGGCCGTTGTCATTACAACACAACAACGGCGATGAGCAGCAGCCGCTGCCGCCGCAACTTGGCAAAGTTTCGTGTAGTGTTAGCCGCGAACTCCTCGAACACCCCACTCGGGCCCCCCTGGGCTACGAAACCCAAACTGAAACCTAAGCTCTGTTTTGGTAATGCAAAAGTTGCGGCATTTGAAATTCACGCAACAGCAGCAAAAAATGGTAATTCCAGGCACAGAATAAAATCCAGCCGCATTCGGGGCTGCCCAACTAAATATATTTGTATGTATATGCCAAAATTGGTTAGCAAAAACAAAAAAAAGGGGGGTTGACACACACACACAACACGCAGCACACTCTTTCGAAAGTGCATGTATGTAAATTTGTTTTGGGTTTTGCGGCTTTTGTTTTGATGCAAAAGTTGTACGCCGCCCCCAAAGTAGGCAACGAAATTTCTGCGGCTTCTGGCCTCTGTCAGAGTTCGTTAGTTCACCATAATGTCCGGCGGGGTAGTTGGAAAATTAGTAAATCTCTTAAATCTCTCCTCGACCAATGTCCGAATGGAGTGATCCCAGGCTTTAATGGTGCTTAGCCGCCCGCTGTTTGTTCTTGGCACCTGCTACTGCCACTTCCGTTGGCCGCTGATAACATTATCTATGTTAATTATACGAAGTTATCCCAAGATATATGACCCAAGATCCAGCATATACAACATAATGGGGTTGAGGCTATCTAGATAGCAAACACTCAGATAAGAGATATAGTAAAACCTATCAAGAAGCAAACAAAAGATAAATGGAGATAAAAATAGCTAGAGACATCACAATTTTTGAGAACTTGTATCTCAGTTGCTTATTGAAGGCTTCAGAAAGATGTCGAAAATTACGCTGATCGCAGTCGGTGTGTTGCTCTCTCTGGTGGGTTAAGATATACCTTAGAAAATTCGAGTTTTTATTTTAATTAACCTGAAAATCTTCTTAAAGAGCGGCCAAGCCTGGGGTCAATATGAGGCCGTAGATCAGGCCATTGCCTGGGCCAACAATGTCTACCAGACCGTCGCAGTTGTGACCAGAGAGAAGCTGCCAGTTACGGCACAGGCTGAAAAGGAGGGCCAGGATATGCTGGATACCTTCAAATTGGGCCTAACCCATTGCGAGAGTGAGCTGAAGACCACCCGAAATGTGGACCAGCACAGGACGTGTGTCAACGCCTTGACAGCTGGATATTACGCCTCCTTGGGTCAATTGGCCGGTGAGCTGTGGGCCATCCATGGAGCTACCTCAGGGGCATCACGCATACGTTTGTTTTGGTAATCACACAGGATTAAAAGAGATGTTGAGTGAATCTATTTAGAATACTAATTGTTATTGGCTTAAGTTTACAAAGGCATACAGAAAATAATGTAATTCAAATTTCAATAAATTGTATAACTATTAAGAAGGTTTAAAAAGAAGCTGCCAAGTCTGAGAAGGTGATGAGCAGACTGTCACCGATTCCGATCTATATTCGATCGTCGGCAGCCATAAGTCTGTTTTCTTTATGACCTCTCTGCGCCCTCTCTTGTACTTTAATTAGACTGTCTACTCTCCGAGTCCCTGGGCAGGGGCGGCTTTGGAGGGCCATGTCTAGTGCTCATTAGGTAAATGTGCGGGAGCTGGGAGCAGCGTTTCGTAATTATAATCATTAGACGCGAGACAAAACCCGCACAAAGCAAATAGGGACATTAGCTGCGTGGAAATGTGTGTCAATGAAGATGAATCTGCCTGAGACGCAAGAATCGTAGGGCCCTTAGTCCCGGGACTGGCACTGCAGCTACTCGTGACATTGAAGGGCACTCCTCGGGAAGCTCAAATCCCCAACCAGGCCCTAATGAGAGTGCATGCACCTCATAACTGCCTGTGTGTGGGAATTCCCATTTCGGCGTTCAGTTATTTACTCTGCTTTAATTTCAAACCTACCAAAAGAAGAAACCAAAGTTGTTATACTCTTGCAGTTTGTTATTTGTTGAATCCATTTGGATCTACATAAGTATTTACCTTTCTTTCACTTAATTGTATTAAATTTTTTTTACATTTTGGAATCACTTTATGATGGTTGCATGGCACTTTTTTTTATATTTTCGTGCCTTTTTTAGGCAATTGCATCTTTCTTGAACGCTTAAGCTTTGGACTCCGCCTCAGATGTGGTTTCTGTATCGGAAGCAGGGGCATCCGGTTTGGGCTCATCGGTATTGCCGCACACACACATGGGACACTGCAGAATTGATAAATAAATAGTCAAAAATATGATCTTTAGAAGACTTGAGGGTCTCACCTTCTCCTTGAGAACTATTCGGTACTTGGGATGGCTAGAGGTAAACCAGGAATTCAGTTAAAAGTATAATTAAATCTAATATGTTATTAAATATCTCACCTGATGCCATACACAATTGGATTGTATACCGCGCTCGTCTTGGCAAAGGCCGCTCCCCAAATGGTCGTCAGCGGGGTCAAGCCATCGATCTTGAAAAGCCCAAAGTAGCAGATAACCAGGTACGGGGTCCAGGCCATAAACCACAAAGAGATGGTAGTTAAGGCCACCTTTGCCAGCTTGCCCTCGGCACTCTTGTCGCAATCCTCGGAGCTCCGCAGCGACTTGACGTTCATCTTCTTCGCCTGCTCCCGCATCGCCTTCTCGTGGGCAGCAACAGCGGCGATGATGAACCAGTAGGAGTAGCAAATAAGGAACAGCGGCGTATAGTAAACGAATAGGGAGTAGGTTATCAGATAGGATCTGGGATTCCACAGACGCGTCATATAGTCAATGCTGCAGGCGGTTAGATTGCCCTCCGGCACATAGCTGCTCCATCCCACCAGGGGCATGACGGTCCAGAAGACAGCCATCAACCAAATGAAGACGATCTTCATAATCGATGTCTTGATGGTCATGGGCGTGCCATTGATGCCCTTTACGATCACGTTGTAACGATCGAAGGCGATCATGCACATGGACCAGATGGAGACGCACCCAAAGAGTGAGCCGCAGGCGGCGTAGATGTCACACCACAACGGTCCCAGCACCCAGGTTTCGTAGTAGAAGTTAATGATCATCACCGGCGACTGCGAAGCCATCATGCAAAAGTCCGAGAAGGCCAGGTTGAGGACGAGGAGGTTAGCCGGCGTGCGCAGCGACTTGGTTCCGCCAAAGATGTAGACAACGACACCATTGCCGCAGCAGGATATGATCAGGATGATCAAGGTAAAGAGGCCTAGGATTTTGCTCATCATCGGGTCCATGGGAGCGAATCGGCTCCAGTAAGGGTTTACGAGGTGCGCCATGTCGGGCAGCACCTAGCGGAAGAGGAGAAAAAAGTAACCTAGCTGTACCACACCAAAAAATATGGATTTCTTGCATGACCTATTATTTAATTCAGAACCCTTACAGCCATCTTGGTCTACTCACATTATCCAGCACGGAACCATTGCCGCTCGACTGGGCCTCAAACCGGGGCCCAGAAAGCGCCAAGGCCAATGGCGTCTCTGGCAAATGACTGCGCTCCATGCTCAGCTGCCCGCAGCCCCGGCGGGTACTCGAATGCTCATCGAACTTGATCTGAGACGGGTTTCCCAGAATGCAGCCCTTTATAGTTAGGTTTTAAGCCAATTAGACACATATCTAGGCGGAGGGTGATGGTGGTGGTGCAAAGACTAATGATAGTGGACAGCTGCCAGATAAAAGTATTTTTTTATTTTTCCTTTTTGGTTCAGTCTTGGTTGCATATGCTAAACGATCAATGTCTATGATGGGTTGTCCGGTTTTTGAAAGCAGCCCAAGCTCAAGCTCACAGCGTCGCCAGAAATTTCTGGCCGCACTTCTGGCACAGCTTTCGCCGTGTTCCCTCTTCTTGGCAGCAATTCGTCTCGGTCGAAGCCCGAGTTGCCGGCGGGCTGTACTGTGCACTTCGCGAGGTCGTGGAGTATTGTAGCTCCACGTTTGAGGATGTCGTTTGTCCACCAGTGGATCGGATACCCTCGGCCTGGTTGGCATAGTAGGCATCATCCTCGGAGCTGGGCAACTCGTACCTCACAATGTCCACCTTTTGGATGAGGATGAGCTGCTTGCAGCACTCCTTGATCTGGTAGTAGGCGGACCTGAACAGCCTCTGCTTGCTAGTCTGCAATTAAGCAGTTAGGTCCGATATGGGGAGTATAAAGATTGGAAGGCGAACTCACCGGACTTAGGCTGTGGATTAAGGCCGTCTGGCCGTCTTGTCCAAAGGAACTAAGCAGGAGCAACTCACAGCTGGCCTTAGAGTTGTTTGCGTTAACCCAAAGCTGCAGTTCCTTGAACACGGCCTCGTCCATGGCCACTACGTAGTCGAAGTACTCAAAGTCATCTGTAGAGAGCTACAGAAGAAGGCATTCAACAATTTATAAAATAATACAAAAGTCCAGACTAACCTGTCGGCAAAAGTGGTCAGAACGCAGGCCGTGCTCGCGCAAAACTCGCAGGCAGCGCTGATCAGGCCGGCGTCCTGTGTTCCAAGTCCTTAGGCCTGCGCTGTCCACCTCCCAGTATATGCTGGTCTTGATCATCAGGTTCTGCATGATTGCCTCAGCCATGGGCGAGCTGCAGGAGTTGCCTGGTTCGCCGGAAAGTTGCTGTTAGATCCCGGCGATTCACCACACGATGAGGACTTACCCATGCAGACAAACAGCAGCTTCTTGAGAGACATTGTAAGCGTTCCCTTAATTTGTTTTCGTTGGGCTTGTTTCGTTTATTTCAGTTATTTCAATATTATGATGTAATAAAACTTGTAAAATTTTGTAACCTTCCGTTCCTGATAA
This sequence comes from Drosophila burlai, assembly GCA_008042655.1. Classification (NCBI taxonomy): domain Eukaryota; kingdom Metazoa; phylum Arthropoda; class Insecta; order Diptera; family Drosophilidae; genus Drosophila; species Drosophila burlai. The sequence continues at coordinate 13,554 of VNJT01006964.1, read as the reverse complement.
ATACTATTTTTGAATGACCTATTTTTGAATGATCAGACCAAAATGACGACACAAAATCCTTAAACTCCAGGGCTACTTTGTTTCCGTCCGAGTCCAAAATGACAGCAAATGATCATTTCGCCAGATTATTATCCGCCCTAATGCACTTTTTACAGCACTTGCCCACCCACTAGATTGAAGTCCCAGTGTGTGTATGCCACGCCCCTAAACCTATTCAACACTCTGCAGTCAAGGAGCAGGAGGAGGAGCAGCAGCAGATAGTGTCACGTGGCTGTCAGGTGCTGGTAGTGGCCACCTCGTGTCGCGAGCTGCATTCGAAATTAGCCAACAAGTTCAGCGAACTTGCCGGAGGCAGGGGGAAATTGGAATTGGAATTGGAATTGGATGAGGCGAGTGCCAATCCCACCCTCGTATGGTAAATTTCTTGGAAACATGCACTGTGGAGCGACAAAACAACATACATATATATGGGGAAAATGCAAGCTTAAAGTCCTTGTTTCTTGGTACCTTGAATTGTGAAAACAGATTCGTTCTTTTGTTTGAAAATAATTCTATACCTACTATACATATAATAATATTAAATGATATAATTTGATTATACATGAGAATTTTGACTTAAAGTAATACAAGCTCTGCTTCATATCGGTTCCATTACAAAGGGAAACAATAACCATTATTGATATTTTCCTATTCCGCTCTCGCTAAGACTATTGTTCGTTGCTTATGTCTCATACTTCTCTTTGCCTAGTTCTCTCCACCACGCCTTGCCTGCAATGTACAGCAAATCGAATTTCTCCCCGTGTAATCGTGATTGATGGAAGTCCCTTTTATGCAGTTGTCATGTCATAAAGGTGCAACCCTCACAATGCACCGGGAATTCATTTTATTTCAGTCTCAATTAAACGAGTTCTGTCTGAACGGATCAATTTTGAACATTTCAGAGGGCAAATGCTAGCCACCTAGCCACCGAGCCACCGTTTTTTTTATATTTCCTTTTTCCATGGGGAGCCGAGAGTTGCCCTGTTGTAACTTGGCCATTGGCAATATCCAATTGGAATTGCATTGAACGGCTAAATTGAAAATGCAGCTGAAAAAGCATATTTCACTTATCACTTTTCACACAAAACACACACAAGGGCCACACACAGGCCAAAACAAAGAGGGCTGCTGTTACTGATGCTGATGCTGCTGCTGCTGCCAGAGGGCGGAGACGGGGACAAAAAACGGGGCAAAATGAAATTGTAAGCGCAAAAGTAAAACACACGAGCAACAGCAGCGGCAGGAACAACAGCAACAAGTCAGTCAGTCACCGGGCGAGCGGGAAATAATATGTGCAAAAGCGGGTTAGATGCCGGACGGAAGGACGGACGGAAGTGTGGCTCTGGCACTGCATTGTTGTTTTAATTAAAAACAAACCTCCCGAGCTGTTGGCCCGACAAAAACGGCACCAACAGCGCTGGCAGCAGCAGCAGCAAAAAGTAAAGCCAAAGTGAGCAACCTGAGAGGCAGGCTGGGGTGTCTGCAGTCCTGAATATTTAGTGCAAAGCTGAGGAAGGGAAAAAAATAGAAAATGGTTGGCAAAATCCCCGCAAAGAAAAGCCAACAGGCAGACGGAAATGTGCGACTATCTCACACATACATATGGGAAGTAAGTAAGTAGGTGTGGCCGCCAAATGCAGTAATGCTGTGGCATTTCCCCAAATTAAAGGATGAGTTCGGCCAAAGCCGCAGCTAATGGCAATTTAAATGAACGAAGAGAACAAATAAAACTAAGGCCTCGCTCCACCTGGCTGGCAAAATGCTTTTTGTGTTGACCACAAATGCAATTTACAGCACCACACAATCGGCGGTGGAACGCAGCAGGCCAAGAAGAAACTAATAAAACATGGAAGCAGGAACTATGTACCTAAACTAACTGACCAGGAGCAACAATTGCCCCAACAAAAGCATCAGAAAGTAGAAAAGCAGCAACCATATTAGTAACAAAAGCAGAAGCAGCAACATCAGCAGCAACTACATCAGCAACAGAGCAACAATATCTGCAACAAGGCCAACAATAACTGCAGTGGAAGAAACAACAAAAGCAGCAATTCACCCCCAAAAAGCACAAGCAACAACAAGCAATATGGGCAACAATAGAAACAACAACAGCCACTGTGGCTGCCATAACAGCAACAATTGTTGCAACAACAGCAGCAACGTAACGCAGCAAACACATCAACAGCATCCTCATAGTTTTGGCCACACAAGCACATACAATTAGGCACACACACAACGCGCAGACAGGTGAGGGAGCGTGGGTGTCAGGTGGGCTGCTCGCTGTGTTTGCGACCATTTTCCCCGCTGATTGAGGTTCAGCGTACCCAGATACACATATGCATATGTTTGTAGTACTTCCTGGTTTGCTTTTTAACATTAAATTTGCCCCAAGCATATGCTGCTGGCTCCGGGTCCCGTTGCTCTTTCCTAAATAAACCTTTTTGTGAGGGATTCTTCGGTTTGCCCTCCTAAGGTGTGTTAAATAAATTAGAATGCCCGCCAGAAATGGGCGTGGCTCGTTTGTTGGCTAATTTCATATGTGTTCAGGCTGTGGGCGGTCTCAATAAATATTTATTGTTGGCACTGACCAAACAAGCTGCTTTGAAATACTACGTTTTCATCAGAAGAAAGGGGAATTGCAGGTGAAACAAGGGGAGAGATTAAACTCAATCATTTAAAGATTACGAGTTGGAAGTCTGAAGATTGTATGCACTGACAGAACAATATTAGTAATTAGCTAAAAATAATAAAAGCTTCTTTTGTAAGAATTGTTTGAAGGATTGTAAATTATTTAATTTTGAATTTTTAATACGAGTAAAAAATTGGCAATGGGAACTACACCGATTAAAATAAACTTAATTTATATAAAATTTGTTATAAAAACGAATTTGTATTCTACAAAATATCGTTGATTTATTCCACACTCGTTCAGACTGAAAATATGTTTTATTACTGATGTAAAGTGGCACAGCATGGCATTTGATTTAAAATCAAAAAATACAATACTCGCCATACAATAATCCCAGGGGTATCAAGAACGAAAAATGTATTTCTTTTTGAGTGCGGTATCTTATCTGTTGAATATATTTTTTAGAAGATAAATAACAATCATATTGTGCTGTATACTTTTGGGGCCCCTTTTCTTAAATGTCTTGGGAAAACATTAACAAATGATGCGGCGGGCAGCGTGGAAGACCGGAAACTGACCTAAGATAGGCGGATCCGACTCCGGAGGAAACCCAAACGAACCGGGGGCTCATTATAAAGCCAAAGGCAAATATGGTCGGGCGTCTCTGCAATTTCCACAACCTTAAATTCGACCTCATCAATAGCAACGGCAATGGCAGCCGGGCTGCAAAGTCGTCTGGCTGAGATTTTTGTGGCCGATAATGCCGCACGTAGCGGCAATTCAGCAAATGATGCAGGACAGGGCAGGACAGGGCAGGAACAGGGGCATGTAGCACGTTCCACGGCCAAGTCAAGTCAATCGTCTGGAGCGGCATCTTCATCTTCTTGCTCCGGCTCCAGCTCGGCTCGGCTCGAGAGCTCGTAAGTCATTTAACATTTTGAGGTATTTAATGAGCCAAAAACTTTTGGCCCCACATAAATTAAAACTCGACTGGCAGCAGGCAGCCGGCAACCTGAGGAGCAGTGCCTCCCCACCCGGGGGGAATCCCATCTAGGGTCAGGGTCAGGTGTCCGACGGCTGACCAGGCAATGGCTCTATTAGCATGCCCATTAAAATTAGACAAATGGTTGCCATTGCCGTTTGCCGTTTCGCATATCCGCAACTTTGGGCCGGTCCGCAGATTTATGGCCATCAGAGAGGGGGGTAGCGGGCGGATTCAACTTCGACGGCCAGTCATGGTTTTGGCCTGGCCAGGACTTTGCCGCAATCACATACGCCACTTGAGAGAAATGCGCTGCGGCCGCTTTCGTTATGATAAATGATTTTGTTGGCAGCCAAGCGAAATGCATGTGCCAGTCCGCAGTAGAGTGTGTGTGAAGGTCACACTGAAAGTCATCTGCAGGCTAATTGTGTGAGTAAAAAAAGGAGCTGCTGAAAGTACCTTAAAATGGGCAGAAAATCACCTCAATAAGTTTAGACTTTACAAACTTGAAATCTTGCTAATAAATTGTTATTAATAAACATTTCAAAAAGTGTCCTAACTCCTTAAATTGGAACTTGATTCAAGCGACACTATAAAGTATTTACACAATATTTTGGAGCACTTAAGACTAAAGTAATTATATGAGGTAGTATAGAATCTTGCAGCTCTTATTAATGATACTTTTCCTATAGTGTTTTAACCCAAAGAACTGAATATAGTGTTAAAAAAAATATAGAACACACTTTAATTGTCGCGGAATTGTTGATCAGCTGAGTCAGAAATTAATAGTTTAGCTATTAAACAACCTAACCCAGCAGGTCCTATTAAGAAAAGCATTTCTACAGTTCATAGCCCAGTAAATTTAGACAAGACTTTACAAAATCTCATAGAGTTTAAGGTCACTTGAAAGTTAAGCTATGATAGAAATTAAAAGCTTTATGTGACTTTGTACATAAAATATGATTCATTTTTGTAATAATCAAGCATTACAATTATTTGGAATCTCGTAAGACTAGCAAATGGTATTATATAGCAGCTCAGATTAATAAAATTTAGCTTAAATGTCATACTCTCTACAGGACAAGTTTTTATAAAACTCCAGTACCGAAATCAAGTTGTTATTTCGCCAGAATTTAGAAGCACTTCGGCCTGAAGCAATTATTCAACCTCATCCCTTAGCCTTTAAGTATTGACATCTCACTTTAAGAACCGACACTTCCTCCAATTGAGCTGCTCGAATGGAATGAGATTTTACCGTCTTGATTTCGTTTGCTGGCAGGGCAGGGCTTTTGTGTATTTGTAAGCGGCTTCCACTTGGCATTTTCTTGTGCTTCGTCTTCGGTGCCCCTGCCCGGTCCCTGGACGAGTTCCTGGCAAATTTAACCCTTCACTTCATTAAACGTACTTGCCGATACCCCAAGGGCACACAAATCACTTTGGCCACAGATACAAAGGCTCGCTGGCTGGCTAGGATTGGATTGGGTGTGGCCATAGAAATTCGACATATAGCCAAACAAAAGCCTAATCGTGCAGCTGCCTCTGTTTTTTTCCCCACCTCCACCCATCTCTCCAGTTACGCCTCCAAAGGAATAGAGTGGGGGTGAAGGTGGAGCAGATCTGGGAAGCTGCCGCCTTTTGGTTGTAATCCATCAACCGGCTTCGGTTTTGATTCGGGCCACTGTCACAACAAATACAGCAAACAAACGGGAGAGGTGGCTCCTGCTGAAAAAGGGTTTCCTTTTTCGGAGGAGGAGCTGAGCCAAAGATGGAGATGCTGTAGGCCTGGATGGCCACAAAGGGACCAAAACGTCGCCGGCAAATTGTTTTCCATTCTCCGGATTGTGGCCTGCTGGTGCGTGATGTTCCCAACTTCCGTTCGGTGTTTTAGGCATTTAAGCATTTAGTCACTCTGCTGAGCCTCTATCAGTCATTTCGGTTGCCATTTCATCTATGTTCTGTTCCGTTTCCCCACTCTACATGTCCGGTCAGTCGAGGCCTTTGTGACTGAAATGAATTCAATGGGGTACATATGACAAATTAAGCCCCCAAGTCCAGAGCCAGGGCACAGGCTTTGTTTCAGTGCGGAGCGATGTCAGTGCTGGTGCTGACAGGTTTAATAAGTTAAATTAACCTTTTGTAAATTACTTAAAAATTTGCTAATACCATTAACTTCATATTTATACCCTAATTATGAAATTAAGTGATAGATTTTTTATATTACCTAAAAACTGACTCAGCACTGTAAAGCTAGTCTTCTTGGTCAAAGCATGAGGCTTAATTAACATAGTTTCGATTAGTTTGAGAATTTCTTTGTCTCTCTTGTTCCTGCAAGCTGCATGTCTTTCAACATCCAAGTTGTCAATCTTCCCGTTTCGATTGCAACTGTCACTGCTTCTGGTGTTATCTTTTTATTGTTCTTATTGTTGCCGCGTGAATTTCAATGCCGCACGCACATGACTTGGTCGCAAAGTTTGCTATTTGCCAAGACTCTAGGGCCAGGCCAGCAGCCACAAAACCAGGGCCAGCACATCTAAAATCTGAATGGGAAGCGGCAGCAGCCGTTGGCTAAAGTTTCCTGCACTTTTCGGAACTCGCAACTTTTCTCATTTGTGCGTGTGCATTGGTAAGTTGCAACACACCACCACCATCCGCTGTGCTTTTGTGCAGCTCCTTTCGCCACCATGTCCAACAGTGGTGCTGACCCTCGGACGAGCACGAAACTAATCCGCAACATGACGACAAGAAAATTGAATTCTTGCAACTGTCAAATTGAATTTGCCTGCGAGCCTGCCCCGAACCCAGGCCCTTTTTGTGACCAGTCGTGGAATCAAAACTGGAACTTATCTGGCTAGGAGCACATTACTTATTTTTAAGTAGATGTTTGAAACTGGTTGGGAAAATAAAAATAAAATAAAATATTTCAAACCACAACCTTAAACGTTTAAAACTAATTATGTTCCTATATAAAATGTGATATTACATTTTTTCCAAAATTATAAGAAAGCGGTAAAACTACCGCTATAAAAATTATTTGTAAGTATTTTGTCCTTGAAATACAATCGCAAGATGCTTTAAAGTCCGCTTCCTTTTAGCCCAAATGTTTTTAATCTGTTATTTTATGGCCCAAACTTAAGGCCAAGAAATGTTTTTCGAAATGCCAGACCTCTCACATGAGTGATGTTATTGCCTGCGCTGACTTTTCAGCCATTGTATGTTTCATTTATTGACATCCAGTGCCGCCTGGTTCGTGATAATGACAGACTTCATCGATTACGCGATTATCGCAATGTCACTTTAGAATTTTTTTTTCGCAAAAATTTCCTCATTTTCGGGGCGGAAAAGCTTTTAGCCTTCGCCCTGGCACTTGCCTTCCGTCTCCGTCTCCGCCTCCATCTCAATCTCATACCCACTCTGCGTCATTTGGCGGATGAAATTGCTGCGCTTCAAGTGTAATATCACTTAAGCTCTTAAGCAGTCAACAGAAAAACGAGAGGAAAAAAACCTTAACCTAAAGCAGCCGCTTCAATTGCCACACTTTTAGCACTGCTTGGCCCCCGTTTTTCATTTTCATTTTCAGCCATGTACACAACACTCCCGGACTGTCGGAAAATAAAATGTCTCTAATGTGCTGAACTGTTTTCTGCTAAAAGGATTTTGCAGTTTTAAATGCAGTCAGCTGCAGCGGCCGTGGCAGTAGTCATACCATAATTGAACAAAGAAAACCCAGGAAATTTGCATTGGCCGGGCATAAAATTGGAGGGACTTGTCTCCTCAGGACAGGTGTAACAAATTGTTATTTGCGCGGTAATGGCAAATAAGCAATCAACAAAAAACAGCAGCGAAATTAGTCACTTCTTCGGGCGGCAGAACGAGGCAGTGAATGGGAAATGGCAAGCTGGAAAACTGCTTCAGCGGAAATTTATGCTGCAAATACTGGCAAACAATAAAATAACGAGTTGTCTGTGCAAGCAAATTGCATCAGAAGGAGAAAAGGCACAGTGGCTGGAGCAGGAGCACGAGCTGGAACAAAAACGAGCGAGTTTGGATGCACGTGCCAAAGTCAAGGAGGCAAATGCCTTACGCTCGCCTGCCTCGCCTAACAAACGTGGCAACGACGACACTCAGACGCAGACAAGCAGGTTAACAAGGCAAAACCAAGGCACCCGACACAGGAGCAACAGTAACAGCAGCAACATCAGCAATGGTGGCAACACCAACGACAGCAGCAACATCGAGGCATGCAAAATTTGGCCCTTGTTTGCATATTTGAGCTTCTCTGTTTGTTGCCTCTGCTGACTGAGGTGCCAGACAACAAAGAAACGGGTTAAAAGAAGAGTTAAATACATGAAAAGAATACAATAGTTTAAAAAAGAATTTTGCAAGTAATATTTACAAAATCAAATATGACAGTTTTCAGCTGAACCTTAGTGTTCCAAAGAATATAAACCTCAATTAATTGTTCTGTCGTCGAATTTAGTTACTAAGCTCATTAAGTTTCGCCGTCAAAATCGAAACCAATCATAGCCAGCCCAAAAATAGCATTTATCTGATAAGATTTCGTGAATCAATTACCGCCCCTGCTGTCCACATTTGTTTGCATCTGTGTCTCGCCGAAATGTTGGCAATTTAATGACAAAATTTGGCATGGAATCCCATCGAATGTCCAACCATGTAGGGCCTCATTAGGGGGAATCCCATTCTGTGTGCATGTTTAATTTAAAGCTCAAATCGAAATGCTGCGTGACTTAATTAAATTGCAATGTTATCGAGGGGAGACGCGGCATTATCCTTTTCCCCCTCCACCCCCTGTGATATTGGGCCGCTGCCGGTGGCAATAACAATTTAGATAAACAATGGCGGCAGCATGTGGCGCGTGATATGCAAACGTGCGTAATTAACCTTTTGAAATAGGCACCCAGGTAGGGATATCAGCTCATACCCCCACTAGAAGGCAGCTTTACCGAATGCAGGTGTATTGAAGTACAGGGAAAAAAATTTAGGGCAACCAGAAATAATAAGAAATAGAATAATAGAAAATGCGATATTTTTCGATTTTTATTTTTTAGGATATCACACTTTTCGATATATTCTTTCGTTTCTAAAAAGACAAGAGCAAAAGACCCTTTCCACACACTGCTTGCTCTTAGTAAATATTCGTTTTTCCCATTCTTCAGTGTATTTATATTTATGCCCATATATTTTCCAAGTGCAATTGATGAGGCGAGGGGCCTCAAATACTGCACGTTCGAATGGAACTGCCGTCGCCACTGATGGCGCTAATCTAAATGCCACGCAACATACTCCGCCGACTCCCCTGAACTATCAACAAATGGCATTAAGCATAATTATCAGTTTAATGCAAGTATCGCTGCCACAGCCACAAGGCTAGGGTTTCTTGGCCAAATGTCTTCATTGTCGTGGCCATCAAAGAGACTTGCAAATGGCATTCGCAATGACATTTGAGCTCTCATTCCGATGCCGATGTCGAATCCGAGGCCGATCCAACCCCCGAAGGATAACGCGCTGCGAGGAGTGTGACTAATGTTGACTTGATGATGATTAAAGTTGTTCGTCTCCCCAGGACCCAGCCCATTGGGGGGCGTGTTGATTGAGGACTGATGTGGGCGTGCCTGCGTCAGAGGAACTATCAAGGAAAACATATCTATATATAGGCGGCGGATACCAATTTTGGCGCAAAGTCCCAGTCCACGGGCGAACGTGATTCAATTAGAAAAGAAAAATACCATGCTGCAGAAAATAAAATGAAATATACTTAAACACTTTCTACCAATAATCAGTCAGTGGCCCCGCCGGGGATTGTCACGGCACCTTTTAATTATGTTGATAATTAGTTGGCGACGTGACGGCTTTGAAGCTGCCCTCGGCGGCCTGGAATTGGCTTCGAAACTTGGCCGTTTCGGGCGTTGATCTTTTTCCCAAGAAAAGTTTGGGAATAACACAGAAAGAAAATATTGAAAATAACAGAAAATCTATGACTTATCACAAAAACCCCTAGAAAATTAATTTCTAATAGAACATAATTAATAATAATAATATTTCGTTCATCTTAGGATTAACTGCTTAAACTTAGATTATCAATCAAAATACAATATTAAAATTACAATTGATTGACTAAATTTTCTTTTAGTAATTTGTAAGCTATCATGATTAACAGCAAATAATAAGCTGATATAAAGAATATTAAAATCAAATGACAAAGAAAGAAATGAAATTTATTCAACAACCTATCCACAACCCACATTTGTTTAGTAATTGTATCTAATAATATAATTAATTAATGATGTGAACATGACATTCTCATTCAGCTAAGTAATTACAATAAATCAATAAAAGGTGGCAAAGAATATACCTCAAAGAGAATTATTTCAATGAACCAAATTAGATATTTGAAGTTGTTGTTTGAAATATGTACAATTATTCCCTAAATGACAGCTTTTGTCCCTTATGTACTGTGTAATTAAACTAATTAAAAGCAGATGTGATTTCCGAATATAACACATCTTAAAAATGGTTTCGTATCAGCTGTAGCAGGAGGCTCTCAAACTGAAATTATGAGTGAGATAAGAAGCCATTTTCAAAGACCAAAAATCAATACATGGAAAAACTTTATTACATTATATAATTATCAGGATGTTTTAAATGTTTGCCATCCTGAGGTTCTTAAATGTTCAGATAATAGTTATAAGTGTGTTAATATGTGGTGTGTTTTCACCAAATCGGAATATATATATGTTTTTAAAAAATATCTCATTTTAAAATATTTGCATTTCCAAAGCCCGCGTTAATTCCTTTTAAAGTTTTCCAAATCATACTGCACTAGACATATTGTATGCAATAAAATAGATGCAAACATGGCCCACGTTGAGTTGCGATTGATGGGAAAGAGTTGGAGTTTATCCAACTTCAAAGGGTTTCGTATCAGCTGTAGCTGGAGGATCTCGAACTGAAATTCGGAGTGCATGGTACAGTTTTTAAATACTAAACGAATAATCCCCATATAACTCACGGACTGCTCCAGGCGAGCATCCAAGCCAGAGGCAAATAAAGTTCGCTCATCCAATAGTCGAATCATCTCTTGGTGTTCATCTTGGACATGGAAAGTCATGAAGAGATTGTGGATGTCATCCACGTGAAAGAAAAAACAGCACAAGGCGGTCAAGATAATATCTTTCAGGCTTATTCCCAGGTTCTTAAGGCCATGCTTGAAGACGTTGTAGGTTGTGTAAGTGGTGACCACTGCAGATGCGTAGTAACAGCAGTACATAACCAATTGCGGTATTCCGAATACTGCACCCGACTGGTCTACAATCGACTGCAACTGGCTCTGGAGCTTGGCTATATCCTCCAGCTGATCAGCTAGGGCGCACCACTTGGTCATAAAGGCTCCTTTTCGTGAGGGATTGCAGCTGAGATTCCTGCTTTCCTCGATCAGCTGTTGAAGCTCTGTGTTGAGCAGGATATAGTGTGCACGAACACACACCATCACCAGGAAATACTGCGCTATGACCATATCGAGGATAGCAGACATCCAAAGGTGCAGGAAAAATGCAAAGCATTCCTTTGAATTCTCAAATCCGATGGTAACCAAGACGAATAAAAGTGGCAAAATATCTCTTAAAAGGATGTTGACGAACTTGAATAGAATCCGCCAGCGGGATATTCTCATAATTACAAAAAATATATATATTCAGCGTGTCTCAATTATCAGTTCATGATTGTTCATGAATACTGAAATTTGTAAATTATTCTGTTATTTCTGAAAATAATCTTGGTGAAATTTTAGCCAACCCGCAGTGATCCTCAGTATAGCGACAATGATTACTGCATTTCCGTAAATCTTGTTTGTTCCTCCGAAAACCTTAATGCCCGTTTCTCCTTCGATAAACTGCCATCCGAAAAAGATCACTGCAGTAAAGTTGATTGCCGTGGCATAGAGAGTACTCCTAGTGCTTTTGAATACGCGTCCTGTCCGCCAGTCGAGTTCAAAGTTAGTAGCTCCAATAACGTGGCCTGTCCGAAGCAGCAAACGGACCCAGTCGAACATGGTTGAGAACTGACTGGGCTCCAAATGTTCTTCCTCCTGAAAGTGCTTTTGGTCTAGTTGGCAAGGGTCTAGTTCCAGGCAGACAGAGATCTCCTGATTAACATGGAATGTCAAGGGTAACAAATGAGGGCGGTGACTTTGAAAAAGTAAAAGTTGAGATAAGAGACAATTTTTTAAGTCCAAAAATCAATACTTAGAAAAGTTAATTAAATTATTTAATTTTCAAGATGTTTTCCATGTTTGTCCATCATCAGGTTCATATATTTTCAGATAAGAACTCTAGGTTTATTAATGAGTGGTTTCATTTTATATTCATAATTTCCTCCGTAGTCTGTAAGTGCCAGTTTGTGATGCATAATTGAGCAGATGCTCAATAAAATTTGTCGCATCCACAGCATGTCGCATCTTTAAGTTTCTTTAAAAGTTATCACGATTTCCTGTTTAATTACTCTGTAATTCAATTAATTCAAAGCAGATGGGATTTCCGAATGTAACACATCATAAAAATGGTTTCGTATCAGCTGTAGCAGGAGGCTCTCAAACTGAAACTATAGGTGAGATAAGAGGCAAAGACCAAAAATAAATACATGGATAAACTTTATTAAATTATATAATATAACTGTTATAACTGTTTTTAATGTTTGTCCAGTCTGGTGTTCTTAAATGTTCTGATAAAACCTATAACTGTACTATTAAGTGGTGTATTTTCACCAAATCAGATTATATATCTGTTTTTAAAAAAGATATGCTTGTAAAATATCTACATTTCCAAAGCCCGCATTAATTCCTTTTAAAGTTTTCCAAATCATACTGCACTAGACATATTGAATGCAATAAAATAGATACAAACATGGCCCACGTTGACTTGCGATTGATGAGAAAGAGGTGGAGTACATCCAACTTCAAAGGGTTTCGTATCAGCTGTAGCTGAAGGATCTCGAACTGAAATTCGGAGTGTATGGTACAGTTTTAAATACTAAAACGAATAATTCCCATATAACTCACGGACTGCTCCAGGCGAACATCTAAGCCAGAGGCAAATAAAGTTCGCTCATCCAATAGTCGAATCATTTTTTGGTGTCCATCTTGGACATGGAAAGCCATAAAGAGGTTGTTGATGTCATCCAAGTGATAGAAGAAAATGCACAAGGAGGTAAAAATAATATCTCTCAGGTTCATTCCCAGGTTCCTAGGGCCATGCTTGAACAGTTTGTAGGTTGTGTAAGAGGTGAGCACTGCAGATGCGTAGTAACAGCAGTACATAACCAATTTCGGTACTCCGAATACTGCACCCGACTGGTCTACAATCGACTGCAACTGGCTCTGGAGCTTTGATATACCCTCCAGCTGATCAGCTAGGGTGCAACACTTTTTCATAAAGGCTCCTCTTCGCGAAGGATTGCAGCTGAGATTCCTGCTTTCCTCGATCACTTGTTGCAGCTCTGTGTTGAGCAGAATATAGTGTGCCCGAACACACACCATCACCAGGAAATACTGCGCTATGACCATGTTGAGGATGGCTGAAATCCAAAGGTGCAGGACAAGTCCAGAGAATTCCTTTGAAATCTCAAATCCGTTGATAAACAAAGCGAATAAAAGTGGGAAAATAACTCTTAGAAGGTTGTTGACGAACTTGAATAGAATCCGCCAGCGGGATATTCTCATAATTTGAGGCCTGGCCAGACAAAGTTTGATAGCATTTCTGGCTAGCATCATTAGTTGGGACTGGTGTTGCCATTGGTTGACCAGAACGGCGAGTCCTGAAAAATTTTACAAAAAATATATATATTCAGCGTGTCTTAATTATCGGTTCATGATTGTTCATGAATACTGAAATTT
>VNJT01006961.1:0-14440 GCA_008042655.1 Drosophila burlai | reverse complement strand
TCATTAGTTCGTTGTTAATTAAAATGAAGCCCAAGTGCTAGGCGACATAGCTCGACTCGCCGGAGTGAATGGAAATCAAAATGCGCTAAAAACCGCCCCGAAACAATGGCAACACCTGCGTAATGCCGTCGCCCGCCCAGAGCCACCCACAGCCGTCATTCAAAATGGTCTGAAACAAAGCCCCGCCGAATGCCGAGTGGAGTTGGTTGGGTGGCGTCCGTGCGGGGCCTTCGAGTCCGGAGAGCGTAGTCCTGAGCTGTTGTCCTGGCAACGACGCCAACACCAGCACCAGCACCAAAGCGAATTAACAAAACCATAATGTAGACATGAGAAATGCAATGGAAGGCACTTTGAGGGACTGCTGGTCGTGATATAAGGCTAATACGAGGCTCGAAGGTTTGACATTAGTATATTTAAAGGAATATGTAATATTAAATTAACTAATACGGAAAGCCAAGATCTTTGAATTAAATTAGGTGCTCAACTCTTATATATTTGCAGACTAACTACGGATTTAAATTCTACCCAATCAATTTGTTGTTTATAAAATATAATTACACTTTGCAAAATAAGCACCCAACACTAACGTTGTGAATAAATGTTACATGGTTTTTAGGCCTTAACTTTGGCTTTGGTCTCTCTAAATACTGAAACATCTCAGAATTTAGCATTATACCAATATTTATACCACCATTTCAATATATTTAATCGATGTTAATTATATTTCAAATCATTTAACTTCCCTAAACCTTGTTTAAGTGCCTCTAAAAGCTTAAACATATCAGATTTCTTTCCAATTTCCCTTAAAATTTCATTATGTTTAATTAACTTTAATTATAATGTAAATCGGTAAATTAACCTTAGCTAAGTGCTTCTGAAAGCCTAAATGTCTTCGATTATAATATTCATTTTTTTCTTTACCATTTTATTCCATTTACATCGAAATTTAAATAAATATAAGATTTTATGATTATGTATATATTTTATATTAGCATTTCATTATACATAATTAATTAAATTTAATTGTAATTAGAATTGTAAAATTAATAAATTGTATTGTATTTTATTGTATTTAATAAATGGCAATTATAATTAAAATCGTAAAATAAATATTTCATAAAGAATGAATATGTGACCCCAAAAGACACCACTCTGCTCCACTCGAACCGTGACCGAAAGCCCACCATTTTGTGATCAGAAATTAGCCGGAGGCGGATCGCAGTGGCGGGCGAGGTGTCAGGCTCAGATCTGCAGAGTTCGATTCAGAAATAAATGTCCATTAAGATTAGTTGATTTTGGCTTCGATAGTTTGCTTTTCCCCCCTTTTTCGAGCTCTCTCCGCCGGTCTCTAAGCAAATGCGGTAAATAAACGGCAAGCTCCCGAAAAGCTCACTCCAATGGGTCAGTCCCCGGCCCCCACCACGATTTTCCACTTGGCATTTAATGTAACACGAAGCCTGCCCCAACCAGAAGCATTCCAATTGGAAACGCCCACCATGGGACCAAGCGGGTCAGAGTGAAACGGCAGTAGCCGGCAGCAGCTAGGCTGGTCGTCTCGCTCGCACGCCCACGCAACACACCTGCTCGTGTTTGCTTCCCTCCTTCTCTGTCGCTCCAGTGGCAGCGTTCTTTTTTCTCGTGGTGCGTCAGTTCATCGTTTTTTTTTTGCTTTTTCTTTAACGAAATGTCACCTGGTAGTCGGGCCTCTCTCTCTCTCTCTCTCACGAATACAAGGAAACGGAGGCGCTCTCTTTTGGCTTGTTGTGAATGTAGTTTCTTTATGAAAAATATTTAACAAACCAATAAGAAAGAAAGCTCCGACAAAAAAGTTTTGGCCAGAGCGAGAGAGAATGCAAGCTTTTGCGGAGAGGATTGGGGTGCTTGTGTGCGTGTGCGTGTGTGTGGAGCGAAATCGTTACATAGCAGCTGTCTCACGGCCCCACCTGCCACGCCCCGTCGCCCGAAAGACCCGTTTTGGCTCGTGGGTCTCGGAAGAGAGCGCGCGCCAAGTTTTTAGTTACGCGTCGGAACGGATCCGTTGAATAGCCGCCAAAGCGCGCTTAGATGCAGCCACAGCCAACTTGGCCAACGAGAGCCGATCAGCTAGCGACGGTTAAGCCCCCTCGTGGCAAGAGGCAAAAATAACAGTAGCAGCCGCACCGCAAGGAGACACAACCAAAGCGAAAACTTTTCGCGGACCCGTGCACCAAAAGTGAAAACTGACCATCGCAAGTTAATAATAATATCACCTAATAACAATGCCGATACAGTGAATACAACAACAGAGTGCTTGTAGGATATCAACTGAAGTGCTCACTGAAACCCACACGAATACACGAGTCAAAATAGTGCATAAATCCAGTAAATAAGTCCCCCGTCAGGTCGTGAAATCCTAAGCTACTTAGTTCTCTCGTTAAACTTCACGTCAAACAGGCCCATTGTCTGCAGAACCGAAGAATATAGCAGGCAGTGTAGGTATCTTATCGATGAATCGATGAAATCAACATAAACTAGTGATATCCAATATGTAAAGTGCTCGGTTACAAAACGGCAACGGCTCAGCATCGTAAAAGTCAACGAAATCAACATTTTATGGCGGATCGGGGAGTGGAATTCATAAACGCCAGCAACAAACCATAAACAAATATTAAAACCAGATGATTCGGTAGTATATTCCGTGTGTATGCCGCCATCGAGTTCTTGATTTCAAACGCCGGGAAACGGGAAAGTCCAAGGAAATGCAGAACTTTTCAAGGTCAGTTATGGATTACTTGCCTCAATAAAGAAAATATAGCAATTACCGAAAGTACATACAAGTTTTAACTCAAAAAAAAAGAGACTTAAAGCCTATATTAACTATTTATTTATTAGAATATTTTATGTATTTGAAATCAGGGATTCTTATTTTTTATTTCGTAATAGGGATGCAAAAAAAGATTATTTTGTGGCATCCCCTGTAGACCCACACTCATACTGAAAGCTGATTTATTTATTTTTATAAATCAATAGTAATGTAAATAAATTCGAATGTAATAAATCAATTATAGCCGCCTTTCTTAGGCTGGACTTAATTCACCGCCGTTCGAGGCGCAATTTAAACAACTTTTCTCGACCATCAATTAGGTAAACATGGAGAGAGCCGCACAAAACGAGTCTGAGTGCCTAAGTTACAAGAAGAATCAACAGATTTTATTGTTTGGATAATTTCAGGATTTTCCTCTCTTTATTTTCTGCCCCATCATTGTCGGAATCTTTATGCCGCCACTCGACGGCTGTTTACTTTTGCTTTCGATCTTCCACTTGAATTAAAGCAAGCTCTTTTTCCTTCCCGAGTGGGAATTGAGGCATTCAGAGTTGTTTGGTTAACTTAATTTCGAACTATAACTGAAAACCGACTCAAGGAATGTAAAAAGCTGCATTGAAGAGTCAAAACCCCCGGAGAATTGGAAATGACGCAATTAGAGCAAATAGGAGTAGCGAAAACTAGGGAAAACAAAGTATGTTTATTAATATTTACCCAACATTTGTGACAACATTTGAATTGTTTGTGACGTGCCCCCCTCGTATATATGATTCGACTTTGGAACAGGGCACACAAAAAACTGAGGCAATATCTGATGAAGGCCAAACACAATTGTGCAAACGGAGTTTTGTGAAATTATTTTGCTACCAAATGGAAACAGAGCCAGATGTCAATCGAATATTTTTACGCCATTGTCTCGGACCTCGTATTTATTTATTAAATTTGCACAAAACGACAATTCAGCTCAAACAAGAGTGGGGTTGGCCAAGAATTCTAATTAATATTCGGTTGTATCGGACTTTTGATGTACCTACACATATAGAATTTAAAGGAACCCATAATTAGATACAACTATTTTTAACATTATAACAAATTATATACCCTTACGTATACGGGACTTTATAATGATTAGAATGTAAGTGGAACCCATAATGATAAACAATTTTCTGCAAAATAGTATTTCGAGCTTTTTTGAGATATTTTTTTTTAGTTGAAGCCCTAAATATATGTTTCCAAAATACCTTAGGACAGCGGTGCCCAAAGACCTGACTAGCGAGGCAATGCAATGCGCACAGAATATAATATATAGAAATAACTACTCTGCTTTTATGTTATATTTAAAAAAAAATTCCACTTTGTTTAAATCCTTATTTTTTTCTTTATGTACTCTAAATTATAGAAACTGAAATGTATAAATAGGGGACTCAATTATTTTGTTATTATTATTATTATAAGGTAGCATTTCTATAGTGGAAACAATGCACAGTTTAAATTGTTGATCATTATTTTGGCCCGATAAAATCGATATCGTTTTGAGTGCAATGAGTGAAATTACCATTTCCTGCGGTAATCTACTTAAAATTTATTTTTGATAATTGCTTTCCTCAATGTTTTATCTCCTTATTTTGATTACCGCTTCATACAAAATTAACGATTATATGTTAAACTCAATGACCTTTTCGATATACTATATTTGTTATCTTAAGATTTGTTTTCTGAAGACTTCGCCCTATATGTGGCTGACTTTGTAACATTCCCTCTGCATCGCCCTTGGCTCGAACTTGACACTAAACCGGGGAAGATGCTTGGATATACTCGTACGTTTACGAGGCGATTGTTGCGAGTGTGAAAGTTCTTAATTACAAACATTAGGGGGCCCAGCGGCTTAGGGCCCTGAGAAGATCCGATCCCAGCGGGCGGCCAAGACGACACTTTTGAATGGAGCGTCGGCTGGGGCTCGGAGTGGATTGGGGGACTGGATCGGATGGATGCCCAGAGACGCGATACATTTCAACACAAAGTGGAGACACTTAAAGCTCTACCTGTATTGAGAGCCCGAAGATGGGCAACCGAAGACTGCAGACTGCGAGACTGCAGACTGCGAGACTCCTCTCCTCCGGCGAGGAATCCGGCCGGGGGAGAGATCTCGGGCTCAGCATGTGGCTAAGCCGATCATAATTCTTGTTTGACACACCAACAAACGGGTGAACAAATGAACGAGGAGCAGCAACAACAAGGCCAACTGGGAGGGGGCCGCGAGTGGGCAGGGGAATGCATGGCATGGCCCCCGAAACTCAAGTGGCCGGCGGGTTAATTTCGCTCCTACTGCGATACGAACGAAACAGAGGGACGGATCGAACGGCCACGGACAGAGATTTCCATGAGAAAGAGTCGGACATAAAGTATCTGGTGGGTTATCTATTAAAGCTACTACTAGATTAACACCCTGAGAAGACCCACGCGCTTAAGGCTTAACGGGTACATTTCCGTTACGAATAAATATCTGGGAAACATTTCGTCTATATGTTGGAGGGACTGAAAGGAGGAGCTGCCATATTCACAGCAAATAAAAATATCTGGAGTGCAATTTGTGCACAGCTGGTGGTGCAACCGTCGAATCGGATGGGGGCCCTGTGGTGGAAATGAAACTGCAACTGCCATCAAACACTACACTGCTGAAAAAATATCTCTATTAAGTCTTGATCGCTAATGAAATCATTTGAAAAATGTACTTTGCGTTGTAGATAATAATAATATTATTAACACAAAGTGCACAAATGTAAAAACTTCAAACTTCAAACATTTTGGAATATGCTCTGCCTAATCGTATTAAGATCTGTATTAGTATGAAGTTACAGCTTAAATACACGCCTAACAACAAACAACAATTGTATACAGAGCACCTAGTATTTATAGATTAATATTTGGAGTGGCAATAATAATAGAAAGTTTGGGTTCAATCGAAAACTATTGATCTTTATAATCCTAAATCAAAATCAAATTGTAAATTTATATATTCATCATCCACATAGAATTGTTACCTGCATTCTCCATTGACATTTTCTCCCTGTGCATTAGCCTCGATCCGAATTGAAAAAGAGGAGCAAGAGTAAGCAAGGCAACTTGACAATACAGAAATTTGTTTGCACTCCATAAGGATTACAAATATGCGTGTCCCCTTCCGCTCTCTGCTCCTTCCTTTCTTTTAAAATAAATTTCATGCTTAATACGCATGCCTGGGCAATTTTTACTTTAGCACCAAGTGGGTAATGCCCGGAAGCAGTGCAGATGTCGCCCTGCATAGTGCACCGCGAGTTATTGACCACAATGCGGTGCTTGGACGAGGGATGCCAATAAACGGAGAGAAAATGGTAGGCTCCAAGAAAATGGGAAAAGTGCGGAACTTGGCAGCAAAATATGAGTGGGATCTGAAAGCTAAGTCCAGACCAAGGCGAAGAGTAGTTGCAAAATGGGTAGAAATTATTAAACCATTTCTTTCATATCAGCCGGAACCGAAACGTTAGCACTTCAACATAAAATGTTTGAAATATATAACTGATTTTTTATAATTTGTTTGAATTGTATAAATCATTAATCATCCTGTTCTTAAAAATTAAAATTGGTAGATACATAATTGTTTATTCACACGTTTTAGTGTTACATTTTGTGAGACAATAAGATATGTTTAAAGACCCTTCAAGGTATTTATTTTTATGAATTTATTTATTTTTGAATTCTGAAAATATCTCTCCATATTCTCGAATAAATATTAAATCTAGAAATATAATGCATTTTCTGAAACTTCTCACTGTTTTCTTCTACATTTAAAAAGATAATAAAATCATTTTTAAAACAGATGTATTGCCTATTATGGCAGCAGTTATGTCAACTGGGTTTTCTGAGTTTTATAGATATACCAAATTAAAATATGAATAACAATTAAGTTAACCAAACGTATTTTAAACACTTGGTTAAATTGGTTTATTTGGCATACAAAACACTTGTTTGGAATTCCTGTGGCAGCATAAATTAAAAAATGGTTATTTTCTTATATAATAATGGAAATACCTCCTTCAATTCAGCTAAATGGATCGAGTAAAGAAAAACGCCATGAGTGCTAGGAAAAACCCAAACAAAGGCTTCACACCTCTCCAAATCGCCTTTAATTAGCTGGCTAGCCACCAAGAAATAATTATAAAACTAATTATTCCACGACAAGTCGCTGCCGCTCGACCCCTTGTCTAATGGTGCATTGTTAATCAATTAACTAATTGATTCGAGCTTTTAAAAGTATGTCGTCTGTCCCCATTCTTCGGGGACAAAAAACAAAGAAAAACAATGCCGAGTGGAGTAGTGGACTCCTGGCCCAGAGACCACTTGCGAGCAGCGCTGGCGGTTGCCACCTCAACCCGACCGAAATGGAATTCGAAGCCGGCTCACTCCACCATCAGGAACTGGGCCCATTGTGTGGGCCAAATGTCAACCCTTAAATCGGGCGGGATGCACAATAACAACAACAAATGAGACGACTACCACGACGTCGTCCATCCTTTTCATTATGCGACGGAGCACTTGAAACCCATTTCTTTCCCATTTTACCATTTTACATTTTTGTGTATTTTATTTGCACCCAAGCCGCCGCTTGTTTCGGACACGGTGGGATGAGCTGAGCCGGTCATGTGGCACTGGGTCCTTTCAATACCACATGTGCGTGCATTATAAGCGGGATTTACGTGGTCCACTTGATGCCCCAGCTCCTTCCGCAACGTGTTAAATACGGCGAGGCGAGGCAAAGCGAAGCCTGGCAGGGAAAAGGGTCAAGAAGCCAGCGTCCGGCTAAACGCTTTCAATTTGTTTAATGGTCCCCTTCGGCCTCGGCTTCAGATTCGGATGAGGCCTTCCCCGTCTGGGCAGGATCTCGAGTGCAATCGAGTGCGGGCGTGCCGGGGACATATGCCCGATGTGAGTCCGAGTACTTCTCCCATTTGAACATACTCCGTTTGGGTATTTGGGCTATTTGGCTGTAATTATCCCGGGCAAATGTGTCATCTGCAGCGGAGATTTGCATGGTTTGTATATCTCTGGACTCTGGCGAGAGTTCCAAGCCATTAGGTTAGCGGAAAGGTTAGAAAATGATATAGATTCTATAGAGTGGTTAAGTTTAAATGGAAATGTATCTGGATCTTAATATTGAAAATGTGCGATAGGGGTAATGATGTTTAGGGGAACAGACCAAGAAGAATAGCTTTTACTCTAACCAAGTTTGCTTCTAGTCTTGCTGAAGATCTTTATTAAATAAAGTTAAGGTTCTAAAGTTCACGACGTTGCATAACAGGTAAACTTCAAAAACTTTGAAACTAATTTACAGACACCGCGCAAAAAATGTTGTATTTGTCTAATTAATTATTGAATATTTTAAGGTGGTCTTCTAGTTACTCGCCCGGAATTTTAGCCTATTTTCTAGAAATGATTGTGAGGAAACTGAACAAGATAATGATATAATTTAATTTGTTTAGTGGTGTATATGAAAAAATTAAAAATTTGTAATGTATATAGCGAATCATTCCTCTTTGATAAGAGGTCAAAGTAGTGTTGGCAAAATGTTTGGAGTTAACTTTCTGGTATAACATCTTGTCTGAAATGAAAAAAATTAATGTTATTTATTTTTAGTTTTACGTTGGCAATGCTTCTCAGAGTACGACTTTTATTATTAAAGCAATTGTTTTGAATATATATATGATTTTTTGAAAATGTTAAATTTTCAACAACGTTTTTCACCTGTTGGAGGGTTTCATAAAGAAGTATGAAGAAAATTGGTTAAATTCGATGAAAATTACTCGTAGAAGTCTTACCAATAAGTTTAAAAAAAGCCATTTTTGGGAGGATTCTTTTAAAGATAGGGGAAATGTCGAAACATATGGAGGCTGCTATATTTCCGGCTTCGTTTACCCAAGAAGGAGTGTGTTTGTCACAAAACCCATTATGTAGTGTATTCCTCATATCCTCTATATAAAAAAAAAGGAAATCGATCGAAAATAATCCTAATCCTCATATTTCCCCCCAGCTCGACACACCAAACACTTAAAACCAGTTCCAGCTCCACAAGTTCCAGAACCACCCAGTCCGCCCACCGGCTCGAGGGCCACAGATTGAGCCACCGAGCTAGCCCGGCTCCGTCTCCGTCTGCAATATGATGGAACGTCTGTCCACGCACCTGTCGCTCACCGGCCTATCGCTCGCTCACCCCCTTCAGTCGCACCTGAGTTCCGGCAGCGGGACGCACCACCTCGGACAACTGGCGGCGGCGGTGCAGCAGCACCACCAGCACCACCAGCAGCAGCAACAGCAGCAGCAGCAGTCGGAGCAGGTCCTGGGGCACTCGCACCACCTTCACTCGGGCCAGCAGCTCTCGCTGGGCCACCAGCACCACCACGCCCACCAGTCGCCGCAGCACCAGCAGCAGCTCCAGCACCACCCGTGCAGCAGCAACAGCAGCAACGGGTCGCCGAACGGCTCCGCCGGCCTGAGCCTGCACCCCCACTCGGCGCTCCACCTGGCGCACCACCACCCGCAGCTGCACCAGCACCACTCCTCGGGTCAGCAGCCGCAGCAGCAGCAGGGCAGCCAGCCGGCGGTGTCGTCCTCCTCCGGATCGCTCCACAGCCAGTCGCTGTCGCTGTCCCACCAGCCGCACACCAACAACGGAAGCTCTCAGCTGGGCGGAGCAGGCGGCGGAGCGGGCTCCGGCTCTGGGGGATCGGCCAACAGCCACCACAGCGCTCCGGCGTCCAGCAGCGTGATGGCCGCCGCAGCAGCCGCCCATCTGCACCACAATTCGCAGGCGTCGCCCATCAGCAATCTGCACCAGAACATGGGCAGCCTCATGAACAGCGGCAGCAGCGCCAGGTGAGTGGATTTAGCCATGTAGGTGTGTGTGAAACCACAAGTTCTAGGGATTATAAGAGCCAGATCTATCAGATTTGGTGACAGCATTGTATATTTTGAATGCAAATCAAGTTTATTTTTACAAAACATAAAAAAAGATATAGTAAATCTATACTTTTCTCAGTAGAAGGTTAATAAATATGCAGTAAATACATTCCTTCAAACGATAAACATTAAAGTTATAAAACAATAAAGTTGCATCCTTATTTCCATGTCGCTTTCGCATTTCTCTTGAAATTGAATTCTTAAAGCTTTGTCTCCCTGGTATCTCAGAGTCGAGCACACTCGACTGTTACTTTCTTGCCTTGCTTTTATTGAAATCTCTTTTACTTCATCTTGCAGCGATGTATTTTTCAGCCTGATGATCCAGAACACAACGAAACGCCAGAACGAGGAGCACATCAAGAGACCCATGAACGCCTTTATGGTGTGGTCGCGACTCCAGCGACGCAAGATAGCTCAGGATAATCCCAAAATGCACAATTCGGAAATATCCAAGAGACTGGGTAAGCTTTGTATGATATTGTATACCTCTACTGGAAGCTCTTGTCATAATATTGCCTCTAGAATAACATTTTATAACATTTAAACATAATTATTTATCAATTTGTCTAAAAGAAGTATAAAAAAGAAAGTAGACTTATTGGATAAACCAAAGTTTTTAAATAAATTAGCAAGTGAAGTGATAATAATGAGATCGTAAATGAACAGTAAACAAAAGTGTGAGGCTAATAAATCAGATAAAAGAAGTAAGAATTAATGTAGGCATCTCCTATATAATAAGGTTTCCAGGTCATTAATAGTTTTTCAAAAAATATTATCTCTTTTGTAATTACTTAAAAATTCAAATTAAAGTAATATAAGAAAATGTTTAAAAACAGTCAAAGCTTTACTTATTATCCTGATAGAAATATCAATTTACGACTAGTTCTTTTATTTTGTACCCACTTCATAGAGTTAAAATGTTCATAAGAAACCCAACCACACAGTGTGAGTGCCACAATCGCTTCCTCAAACGCTTTTATATTCCCTGAACAAATAAACTATTTAAGTCCCATGCAAGCCCACTTCAGTTTCTCTTTTTGTGCGTTTTGTGTAACACAAGCCACGAAAATCTCTGTTATCTGGTGGCAACGTTCCATTCGGAATGTGTATAATCTGGGCACCAGGGATGGGGCAATTCGAAAATACAAAACGAAATTAAAATGCGGCACACGACCTGCCAATCTCTCGCACCCACTCACTCCTTCGCCCCTCCATCTTATGCAAGTTAAACTAATCAACGTAATACCCTACTGTACAGCGACAATGACAAACCAAAACGCCCGCCACTCAACGCAACTGTCAAAAGTGACAAGCGGCTGTCAAACAATGAGCAGGAAGAGCCGTGCAGGAAGCTGTTGATTACGCCCGAAGAAGGGGTTCGGTGTTCGGATTTGGGCTCGGCCTTGGGATTGGGCCTGGGTTTGGGTCTGGGCCTTGGCCCAAGTTCAGGCCACCACCCACCCGATTAAGTTGAGTCGCCAAATCACGGCCGGTTGTCTGGTGGCTTTGTCTCTCACCCGCTTAACTAGTTGCAAAGTTAAGTAGTTTATTTTTCGGAGGGCTCAGAGCGGCGTCGGATAATCCCACGCAAGTCTTATCGGCTCTTTGGGTTTGTGTCTTCTGGTCTTTGAGCGTTAACACTGAGAAAAAAATCTGATGGCGAGGCAAGATTTAACCTTATTGATATTTATTTTTTTGTACAATTAAAACACGAAATTTGCCAAGCAAAATGTCTCAATTTTCAAGATGGAAAGATTTTAAAATATGTAAGATATTTTAACCGACGGCCCAATTTACTGTGCCTTCAGATTTCTCCGTCCTGCTTCTGCAGCACGGTATTTTTAGTCATTTCTAGAAACAAAATTCTCCCTCACAGAACCATTATATTTTTCGTATTAAACTTTATGCAACCTTCATTGAGCTCAATTTTAATATGCTTAACATAAAGGCATCATAAAATATTAGAAAAATCTTACTCAAATTAGAAATTTAACATATTAAATATATAAGAAATTAGAATATATATTTATCATGGTTTAATGTTTAAACCAGTGTTTCTTTCAGTGCCATGATGTGTAGTAAATTCAATTTCAATGCGACTACCCGACACGTGGCAGCTGACAGGCAAGTTCTTTAGCATAACAATGCAAGTTCTTGGGTCTACCTTTTCCGATCTTCTCATGCATATTGGATGAGAGTCCTATATTGCGATTGGGGGACTAATCAGTGGCTTCTGTCAAAACATTGATAACAAAAAATCAAAACCAAAAGACAAACTCATCTTGGCCATTATCGATCTGAACTTTGAGGGTTTTTCCCGTCATTTCCGTGCAATTTTTTAATAAAAGCCAACGGAGTTTCCCCTGCGCGCAATCCCCGACGCAACTCCCCCAGTCAAGCACTCGTTAAATGACTTTTTCTTGCATTTTTATTTAGCCATTGTTTGCGGCGAAACAAAGGCAAATTAAATGCGACTCACTTGCCATCCAGTTGAGCGAACCAAAGAGCAACAACGGGGAAACTCGCTGCATCTGAAGGATGCGAACAAAGAAAGGGGTGTACTTGGGGGGGGGGGGAGTTTTTCAGGACTCTCCCAGGACTCTCTCCCCCAAGCTGGTCCGCTTTCACTTACCTTTGGCCTTCTTGCTTTGGATAAACATATCGATGGGAGACGGAAAACTTAAATACAATTTAGAAGCAAACTTGAATTTCGAATTATTTTCCTTCGATTTTCCCTCCGCCGTTGTTGTTGCTGAAAGCCTTTGTTCGCCTTTCACATTTTTCCTTTTAGTCCGCTTTTTGGCAAATCCATTATGCGAATTGACAGCTCCTCTCGCTCGTCCCCCCGTCCCCAGGAGAATTTGCTGTCAGTTGCAGTCTTTGTTGAGTTTGTTTAGAGCGGGTGGAAAGTAGGGGCTGGCGGGGACGGGAGCCCGGGAAATTCTATTGTGGCCAAGGTGGGACTGGGGCAGAGTGGGACATTGCAGGATTGGCAGCCATCCGCCAAGAAGCTGAAAATAATAAGCGAGATTGTCCTTTACAGGTTATGGGTCTAGTTTTTTGAGGTATATTTACTCCAACATAAAGTTTACTTAACATTGTGGGTAATAATATTGTGGATTCTGGAATAAATTGTGTATTTGTGCAATACATTTAATAAATACTTACACCTTACACCTATTCCAGACCATTAATAATCCCGAGAATCATTTTTTCAACTTTCATCGCATTACAAAAGCAAACAAAGGCAATTTATTTTGAATAAACACAGCAAACAAAAATGGAAAAACGGAAAGCAAAGGCAAACATTTGCCACATTCGCCGCATTTACACAAAATGTCAAAGTTTTTTGCACTTGAAAAGGTGAAGCCAGCATTCAATTAAATGAATAATTCAGCGGCAACAAGGGCCGCGCTCATTATGAGAAATTGCCAAACAGAAAAAGCACAAAAAGCGAGAAGACGATGGCCGTGGCGGAGGAAGCGGTGGAAAAATAACTGTGGCATAAACAAAGGCGCCACAAAAAATGGCGGCGCGAAAGCTACTTTTTCACCACGGCGAGCGCCAGAGCGACAGAGACGGAGCGAGTGCGCCCGAGAGAGATGGGGCGATCCGGTGCGAGCGAGAGGGCGCGACTGGGACTCGACCGTCGACTGGCAACTGTGGAGAGGCTCTTCAGTTTCAGACGCCGTCGCCGCTGGCGTTGCCATTTATTTTATTCGCCAAACAAAAAACAAAGGCCAACAAAGGCAAACAAAAACAAAAACAAAAAATCGTATACTGTATGTGTGAGTGGGGAAAATGAAATAAAATAAAATAAAAGTGAATGTTATAGAAAACAATCCTGGGCCGCGCGCGGGCTTAATTGAAATTGTAACTGTCATTAATTACTGTCTGGAAATTTGAATTACCAACAACACAGCGCGAACAAAAGGCGACAGCAGCAACAATAATGCTCGCTCGCAGCTTTCCGAGGAAATCTCCTCGCCGTGTTTTGTGTTTTTCAAATAATTGAAAA
The DNA here is from genome assembly GCA_008042655.1 of Drosophila burlai. Taxonomy (NCBI): domain Eukaryota; kingdom Metazoa; phylum Arthropoda; class Insecta; order Diptera; family Drosophilidae; genus Drosophila; species Drosophila burlai. The sequence goes on along the minus strand of VNJT01006961.1, from coordinate 629 downwards.
ACCTGTCGAATCGGCAATGCTCCTTATTTTTAATCAAGGCCCCCGTCGCTCCTGCGGGAATATGAAATAATGGCTGACAAAGCCAAGGAGCGCCGGATGAATGAACCGTTAGACTCCGCGTAACAAAAGGCACAAGGAGTTGGATGGAAAAAAATACAAAAACAACAACAAAAAACAATCACAAAAGGTCGAACTCAAGCCTTTTCCCACCCCCTCAAGCACCTTTTGTTGCTCAATAAAATGCAAACAATTGATTAGTTTGCAATTGGAAAAAGCTTTCGAAAGGAGTTGTGAGGGGAGTAGGGTTGGGAGGGGGAGTGGGAGGGAGGCTGGGCAGTGGGCGTGAATGTTATACCACCCGTTGGGCTTGCAACTGACAGGTGTGCGTGGACATACATGGACGAATCCCTACAATTTTGACGTAATTGAAGGCTTAAGAAAATATTTTACGAGGTATGTTTTCTCATCTACTCGTCAGGGCGAATTCTCTTTCTAGCTTTCTAGTGTATCTGCACAGATAGAAAAATTAATCTCAAATAGGCACGATTTCGGCCCAAGACCGGATTTTCTTAATCGAAGTATGAACGCACTTAATATTTTTGTCATTTAATCCCGAAACGGGATTAATT
>VNJT01006955.1:0-12393 GCA_008042655.1 Drosophila burlai | reverse complement strand
ATTGCTCTCTTTCGTCAGCTGCTCGTTTAGGTAGAGCGGAGCTTCCGAATCAAAGCCCATAAAGCTCAGCAATAGTTGGGTCTTTGATTTGCGGCGATATTCACCTGCTGCTCGAAGAAGTTGCGCCTTATCGTGAACGCTATCGAATTTTATGATTATAACTGGGTCAACCACAGTGCTGTGTCGTGGCTTGACCCTAAAAATATCCTTGACCCTCGGTGTCGGAGTGAGCTCGAGGGCAAAGCAGAGGGTGTTTAGAAAAGTGCGAAGATATTCGCCTTCAACACAAGGTATGCCGTGCATTCGCAAATCGCAAGCGACATGTGCGTTTGCCTGTGTGGAAACTTGGGACTCTAGCTGCCTAACCTGTGTTTTGAGCAACTTCGTTTCACCAACCTCGTTTTCCAGCTGCTGAACCCGACGAAGTAGGTCCCGGATCTCGCCGACCATGGTGTTGACGCGTTCCTGGAGGGCCGTCATAATGCGCTCTTCAGCAGAGCGCATGCTCGCAGTGATGTGGTCAGCCTGCTCCTCGAATCGCTGGTTGATCAGCTCGGTTAGCTTGGCTGCCAGGCCATCATTCCTGGTGGATACGCCGGTTTTGATGTCTCCATTGGTGTTCTCGCGGAGCCTCTTCTTTGCTGGTGTTACGGCTGGAGCAGGGACAGTTGGAGCCATCGTGGGACGCGGTGATGTATTTGAGTGTTTTTGTATTGAGTGATTTGTTAGTTTTGAGTGAGTTGTTGTCGGTGCTGTAATAGTCGTTGGTGGAGGTTTAATTGTGTATGTGAAGGTTTGTTTGTTTGGCAAATTGGCGGCTGCCAGAAAGAAATTGTTTAAATAGTTTTGTACCACGTCTCGCGTTTGTACGTTTATTTGGCCGTGTTTTACTCGACGTGTTTGTTGAGTGTTTTTATTGAAATTAATGTTATATTTTCAAAGTAATAACAGAAATTTCGGGAGACGATGTGATTGGCGACCTTCTGTTTCGATATTAAACTTTAATGGCGAATAGATCAATAAATAGTATTCCAATATCGAATCCGTTCCTGTTCATTATAATTTAATTTTATAAAGTTTGTTTACATAAAACAGCTGTGCGTACATGTCAGTATGACCCCATTTACGTGTTTTCCGTCTTTTCCTTAAGATATTTGGTCACACTGGTTCCCGATCGAAAAATATTGCAATTTTTCTTAAAGCCGCTTTAAGAAAATTTAGTTTATGTTAGTACCTTGCTTAAGTAAAAAATTTAATATGGCGGCCATAAACGAAATCGCGGGGAATGTCAGACAGCTCACTCGACAAAGAATACTCTATATCAATTTCAAAGACCGATATCTCAGAGAAAAAAAGAGGTATTTAATCAAACTCAACAGCATTTGAAAGGGCAAGGGTTATACTTTAAGAAGGCTTTTTTTTAGTATTTTCAGTAAAAGAACAAATTCGATGCTACATAACCTCAAATATAGGCAAAAAACGCTGTTTTTGCACTTTTAGGTTAGGATATCCCGGAAACCAGAGCCAATTCGGAAATTTCGACCTCGGATTCGGATTCAGTGCACCGAAAACCCTTGGAAAAGTATATACTGGTTTCTGGGTCAAAATTTTGTCGGCCTGTGTAATCAAGGTTCTTACATTATTAAAATCGGCCCAAACCCAAAAGAAACTGTTTGTAAATTTAATTATTTACACGTAAGTACTTTCTTTTGTTCGATTTAATTGCTTATTAGCAAAATAAATTAACAAGAAAGAAAGCTAACTTAGGCATGCCGAAGTTTAAATACCCTTGCAGTAAGTAAGACTTTTTCGTTTTCTCGGGTACTGACATAAATGCTGCGAACAAAAATGTTGCGAACGAAAATGTTGCGAACAAACTAAATTAATTTATATATATTCCTATGGCAGCTATATGATATAGTGGTCCGATTTTGATCAAATTAAAACCGAAATCATAAAATATTTCAAAATGGCCATGTCTAAATTTTCATGAAAATATGTTGAAAATTGCCTAAGTAATAATTTTTTTCCTAAAAATTTTCCGATCGTTCCTATGGCAGCTATATGAGTTAGTCGTCCGATCCGGCACGTTCCGACATATAAAGTAGTGAGAGCATATAGAAGCATTTGTGCAAAGTTTCATTCAGATAGCTTTAAAACTGAGGGACTAGTTTGCGTAGAAACGGAAGGACAGACGGACATGGCTAGATCGACTCGGCTGTTGATGCTGATCAAGAAAATGTCTCCTTCACAGCTTTGCAAACTTCTGACTAAATTTATAATACCCTGCCAGGGTATAAAAATAAAAGTCCTGCTCCGTGTGCCATTTCCCACGGTTCCATTTCGTCAATAACTCACCGAAGCTATTTTGACGGACAAACTTTTATAAGAAAAAGAGAAAAAAATGAATTTAATCTCTTTTTTTCATAATTCCAAGATAACCATGCAAAAAATTGAGGAAATTACAGAATTCCAACTGTAATTTTTTGATACTGCTGTATGAAATTGTCGTTGTAGTCCTTGTCCGTTTCTAATTCATTTAATAATTCATGTAATAGACGCTGTGGCGAATTTTATGTGCCGAAGCTGTTGCGACCCACTGTGAACATGGTATAATCAACGGAGTACAGTGGGCCAGGTCTATGTAATCGATAGCTTGCAATTTTTTTCGTCTCTAATACTTTCTTGTACTTTTGCAATAGTTCTCTTTAAGGAGTAGTTGCGAGTTTTATTCAGAATTAATTTATCGACGCTTTAACTGGTTGCAGTCGTGAGCAACGACTCTAAGCTAACAACAAATTCCTGTTGTCCAAAGGACCAAAGGAAGTTTTAAATACTGTTAGAAACTTCCGCTTTTCGGCACTTATGGCAGAAAGTCAGCAACTTGTGCTTCATCCCAAGTTAGAAACCATGTCGGAAGATCAGAAAGTTTTCTTGAAAGGGCATTCCTCACAGTATGTGAAACTAAATGTAGGTGGCGGCTTGTATTACACCACCATTGGTACACTAACTAAGCATAACGATACAATGTTAAGCGCAATGTTCAGTGGAAGAATGGAAGTGCTCACAGATGCAGAAGGTTTGTACTACGAACTCTAAAACTCAATATCATTAAAAAACAATAGATTTCGACTTACAGGATGGATTTTAATTGACCGATGTGGAAATCACTTTGGAATAATTCTCAACTTTTTACGCGATGGTTCTGTTCCGTTACCTGAAACAAACAAAGAAATTGCCGAGTTACTTTCTGAAGCAAAATACTATTGCATTTCAGAACTGGCATTATCTTGTGAACGCGCCTTATTTGCACACCAGGAGCCAAAGCCAATTTGCCGAATCCCCTTAATAACTTCACAAAAGGAGGAACAGTTAATAATAAGTACATCATCAAAGCCGGCTGTTATTCTAGTGGTTCAACGGCAAAACAACAAATACTCTTACACAAGCACATCAGATGATAACTTGCTTAAAAACATTGAACTCTTTGATAAGCTATCTTTGCGGTTTAATGAACGAATTTTATTTATTAAGGATGTAATCGGTCCAAGTGAAATCTGTTGCTGGTCATTTTACGGACATGGCAAAAAGGTTGCTGAAGTCTGTTGCACATCAATAGTTTACGCAACTGATAGAAAGCATACAAAAGTAGAATTTCCAGAAGCGCGTATTTATGAAGAAACTCTTCAGGTATTGCTATACGAAAACCGAAATGCTCCAGACCAAGAGCTTATGCAAGCTACGTCTTCAGTACGAGTGGGTACTGTCAGTGGAACCAAAATGCATCAATATACTAGCGATGAGGAGGAAGAACGTACTGGATTAGCGCGATTAAGATCCAATAAACGAAACAACCCGTCCTGAGTTAAATATGTTTTTATAAATATAAAATTTATAATATAGAATTCGTTGATATCTAAAAACCTACATGCTTAGATAGTTTTTTTTTTATTTCATCATACATTCATTTGTAATTATTTTTTGTTATATGTAGGTGCTTGCAAAATGGTCTAATGGTTTTTACTACATTTTTTTTTTTTAACTGGAATAATTTAATCTACAGTTTCTACTGTAGATTCTTCCGGATTCTTCCGGTTATAACGACTCTGGTTATAGATTTTTTTTGGCACCTCTTTAATTTCTGTTTTTATTGACATTCAATATTTTGTAGAGGAAATAAATTATATTTAAATTTAATTATATAATTAACGCTTTTACATTTAATTTTACTATAAATACTCATTTTCGTTTGCACAGCTAAGATTGAACCATTTTCTTATTGAAAGTATTGAAAGTAATATGACGCATAAAAACAAAATTTCGACATTAAAAAAGACAAACAAATCAATAAATGGAGCAATAAATGGTACTGGATCAAGGAACATTGATTGCATTGCAGCCTTCTTGCTTCTTATGATGGTCAAAACCAACGACATCAGCACCAGCATGATGGCAAAAGAAAACATTATCACGCCCTATGTTCATTTTGAATGTTTTATACATGTACATTTATATATACAGTGGTGCTCATACACTTAAGCCACAAGACTTCAACCAAGAATTTAATCGAATATTAAGAAAAGTTTTTATTTCACAGCTCCAATTTTTTGTGTCGCATTAGTTCTTTATATCAGTGTTAAAATAGAAGAATAACCAAGTATAAAAATATTTATTCAACGAAAAAATAAAAAAATCTGAGACGATCTCCAGTGTCCTGCTCACATACTTAAGCCACCTTGAGCTAAAATCGTCAAACTTGTGTTTTTTCCGGGAAAGTTGTCCTAGTTATTTTCTAAACTAAAATATTGAATACTAAATACGTTTCTCTAAACAATTTGACCGCTATGGCTAAAAATAACAATACAAATCCGGCCGAAAGAAAGCTAATATGGGAATATTACGAAAAAAACACAAGTATTCTATAAATGGCTAAGACCTTAGATTTTTTGCGAGGCAAAGTCATAAATGCTATTGCATTTTATAAGAAACATGAAACCTGGGAAAATATTCCAAGAGTAGTTTCAAGTTTAATGTCTTCGGGAGTGATGGTAAACTATATGTACAACGTCCTCCCAACAAAAAATTGGACCCCAAATACACCAAGAAGACCGTTAAACATTGTGGCGCTTCGATTATAGTCTGGGTCTGTTTCACCGCATCGGGTGTAGGTCCCCTAGTGAAGATAGAAAGCATTATGAACGGCGAAATGTACAGGGACATCCTTATTAACAATTTATCTGGAGAATAATATTGATAATTTGCCAATTGCCTGGATATTTCAACAGGATAACAACCCGAAACACACCAGCCAGATAGTCAAGTCGTAGCTTAACCAAGAGGCAATCAATGTTTTGCAATGGCCACCGCAGATCCCCGACTTGAACTCTATATACAACTTGTGGGGAATTCTTATACAAGAAGTTGGCCAAAAAAAAAAACCACAAATAAAAATGATTTGTGGCGAATTTGGAAAGAGCAGAAGGGTCATCCCACTCAATATTTCAGTAAATTTATTAAAAATATAAGGAATATTGGGCAAATTTTAATTTTTCAACAATTTTTTTCCAGGTGGCTTAAGGGTGTCTTCTACTTACGAGGCCGAAATTTGGGCCTATTTTCAAAAATTTATTATGAGAAAACTGTACAAGATAATGACATAATTCATTTTTTATTACTTTTATACATCTTTAAACTTAACATTACGGGAAATTTTGAGGGTGTACAAGCAGGTCATTCGTGGATTATATAGGGTCAAAGTGGGGTCATCAAAATTGTAGGGGTAATTTTTCTGGTATCATAACTACCCTTCAACTTGCCCAAATTGAAAAAAAATAATTTTATGTATTTATATTCGGTTTTACGTTTTCTATGCTTCTCCGAGTACGTTTTTTTTAAATTAAAAATTGTTTTTAATATAATTTTTTTTGTAAAAAGTTTAATTTTCAACCATGTTTTTTCACCCGTTGGAGGGTGTAAAAATTAAACAAAAAATAGAGAGAGCATAGAGAATTGTTTGATAAAGAAGTGGGGAAAAATTTGGTTCAATTCGATAAAAATTACTGGTAGAAGTGATACCAGAAAGTTTAAAAAAGGTGATTTTCGGGAAAACGCGTTTAAAGATAGGAAAAATGGTCGAAACGTATGGAGGTGGCAATGTTTCGGGCTTCGTTTACCAATGAAGGAATGCGAATTTTACAAAATCCTTTATATGGCGTATTCCTCAGATCCTCTTTTATTGAAAATAAAAAAAATCGTAAGTAGAAGACCCCCTTAAGGGGTTACACCACTGTAGAATTTTTTAAAAATTAAAAAATTATTTTTTATTGATAAAGGAGATTTAGGGTCTTAAGAATGATATACTAAAAGATGAAGTCCGGGAAAAATTTTTAAATGCCTGAATTTTGAGTTCTGCCGCAGGACCTTTCACGATTTTACATACGAATTTACAGCCACTAAAAACTTTAAACGCGTTTATCTCAAAACCACTTTTTTCGAGCTGGCCGGAAACATAACTCGAACAAATCTTTACCGATCGATTCCAAATTTTTACAGTACGTTTGAAATTGTTGTCCGCAGGAAAAGACGTAGGGGTTTTTTGAAAAAGTGAATAGTTTTTTTTTTTTAATAAAAATGTGATGAATTTTATGGTCAAATTTCAATTTTTTTTTTTAAACTGTCGCCATTTTTCGAAAAATTAATTAAAAAAAAACCCCTACGTCTTTCTCTGCGGACATCAATTTGGATTCTGAAAATGTTTGGTTTTTTGTTCTAGATAAAAAATTGCAGAAGTTAGGTTTCCGGCCGTGCACCCATCTAAGAAAAAACATGCCACCGCAGAACTGCTGCGGCGTCGCCATTTTTTTTTTTAATCTTGAAATGTATGTTTCTTTGTAGTTTAATATTGATATTATAAAATACTTTTTACAGAATTTCAATAACTCCACTGTGTTTACCTACACAAATGTTTTACAGTGGTGTAACCCCTTAAGTATGTGAACAGGAAATTTTGGAGATGGGCTCAGTTTTTTTAAGTTTTTCGTTGAATAAATCTTTTTATAACTTGGTTATTCTTCTATTTGAACACTGATATATAGAGCTACTGTCAGACAAAAAATTGGAGCTGTGAAATAAAAACTTTTCTTAATTTTCGCTTAAATACTAGGTTGAAGTCTTGTGGCTTAAGTCTATGAGCACGACTGCATATATGTATATAAATAAGGGATATGATGATGATGAGATCACAATAGCTCTTATTACAAGAAACTAGTTGAAAGTTCAATCCAAATTTTTATTTAATTTAAAATAAATTAAGAACGCTTTACCCAAATTTCTAGAAATACCAAGTATATTTAATTTGTATACACTTTCAGGGTATTATAATGTGAGGTAGATTCTTTGGCTGGGATAGAGACTCAGTCCCGCCAGGGTCTCTACAGAAAATGTATAAAGATTTGAGACAAGTGGCTATCTTAGAATATGGATCTTGCGTCTGGAGCCCTCAGTATGGGGTTCACAGTAAACGCATTGAGTCAGTTCAGAAGAACTTTTTGCTTTTCGCCTTACGCGGTTTGAACTGGGATCCAAACCAGAGGTTACCCTCGTACTCTAGTAGACTTCTCCTAATTAACTTACCTTCTTTAGCTAACCCTAGAACCATGCTTGGCATTACGTTCATTTTTAACCTTATCCACGGTAACGTGGAAAGTGCTGATTTTCTGGGTCAGCTTAACTTTCACGTACCGAGTAGAAATACTAGATCCTATATTCCTTTAGTTTTGAGCCAATGTAGAACGTCTTTTGAATTGCATGAACCCTTTAGAGTCTTATGTGCAAATTATAACGATTTGTACATGATAACATCAAACGTAGATAGCCTTCCCCAACTAAAAACCTTAATACTAACCCACTTAGTACGCATGCAGGCAAACAGTCTGGCAGCACGCCAGTAGTCACTTCCTCGTATTCCTTTTCTATACTTTCATATGTCGCGCCTACTAACACCTAACACGAACAGGCACGTGCTTGGTGTCAGATGGGCCACTTGAATGTACTGATCGTAGTGCATCAACGTCCGAATAAAAAAAAAAAAATGAGCCGGTGAGCTGACTGAAGATGACCTTAGCCAGCCACCGGGTTACACGGTGTTTACGTGAGGGGCCCATTGTACCCCCTCTGGCCACCGAGCTTCCGAAAGCTCGGCCGCTCTTGCACTCCCGTCTTTCGAGCTTCCGCGCATAGTTCGCCGAGCGTGCCGACGCTCGCCCTCTCTCCGCTCCGCTGCAATCACCGGCCGCTTCGCTGCACTATTCCGCCGCTCCTCGGCACCTTTCTTGGCACCGATCGCCTTCTATGCTCTCCTCTACATCTTCGGCCACTGCGCTCTTCCGCCGCTCCCTGGCCAAGCGCATCCGCTCTCGCCCCTCTGATACTCCCTCTCCCCGAGCTCGGGATAAATCCAAACGCAGTCGGCCGCTGTCGATCTCCCGCTCTTGCTCTAGCGGAGTAAAGCGGGGGGGAACACGGCACTATGCTTAAGCTTAGTTTTTAGTCGTATCATGTATGCAGCGAAATAAAGCTGACGCACCCCGATCGATCCCACGACGAAATTTCTACCTTTCTGGAATCCTTTAGCGGAGGATCCTACCCCACTACATAAACACACGGGAAGAAAAAGGTGGTCAGCGTTAAGCGTCAAAATGAGGCAGTGATGTTGCCATATGCCGAAGAAAAAATTCCTTTGATTTGGGTGTTCCAACAGGACAACGATCCTAAACACACCAGCAAGACTGCTCGGAAATGGTTTGATCCGCCTTTTGGAATGGCCTGCCCAGTCGCCGGATTTGAATCCAATAGAAAATCTTTGGGCTGATGTCAAGAAAAAGGTTTCTGAAGGCAAGTCGCGGAGTTACAAGGACCTTTGGGTTTTTGTAGAGGACACGTGGAACAAAATTCCCAAAGAGAGGTGCCAAAACTCCATGCCGGGATGTTGTACAGCTGTATCGCTAATAAAGGCCACTCAACAAAATATTAAATTACTTTAAAATACGTTTCCTTAAATATAATAAATAATAAATATAATTATATTTTCCGGATATTTATTTTGTTTTCTTATTTATTTTTAAGCAATTTCGATTAATGGTGCTATTTTTGTTACCGCCTGAATTTGAAAGGCTTCTTTGGTTTTTAAAATTATTTAAAAGATACCGTTAAGACCGGCTAACTTTTATCATTTATTATTTGATAATCATTGTATCCTTAAAGTTTAGTAAGTAAAAGAATCAAAAAGTGTCCGAAAAGTAAAATAAAACTGGGATAAACACAAATTGTGGTCATAGTGCTATTATTTTAACCGCAACTGTACGGCTGCTACTATTACTTATTCTTAACTCTATTATTTACCCTAGGAATATAGATATTATTATTTACATTTGTTTATTATTTATTTATATTACTATTAATATTTATTTATATACTTTTATTTATATAATTTATTTATGTTATTATTTATATTTATTTATATACATTTATTTATTATTTATTTATATTATTTATTTGTGAGGGCCGGCCCGCCCTTCACATCCCCTCCTTCTTCGGGGGACGGAGGGAAATGAGCTCCCTAATCGCTCGGGTGATGTGAATCCGGTTTTGTCCCCCCATCGCGAAGAGAAATTTGCGCAGCTTCCTCAGGTCCTGCCGCTCCTCTTCGCGCGCGTGCTCCACCAAGGAGTGGGGCCTCCGTTCACCAGGACCCAATTGCCAGGGATGGGGACCAGCCAGTCCTCAGGCTCCGTGTTCGGGGCCTTCTTCTCCGGCTCCTCCAGGTCGCGCACCTTCTCCCGGGCGATATCCTGATCCTGCTCCCTCATCCTCCGGCCGAACACCTGCTCCGGATCAATCCTCTCCAGGCCGAACACCTCCTCCCGGTTGACATCCAGCTCCGGGACGAAGTCTTGCGGGTTCCAGCGCCGGTGATCCCTGGTGTACGCCTCGATCGCAGCCAGTGCGGGGCTGCAGGGCATCAGGGTCTCTTCCGGCCGGAGGGAATTGTACTCCGGGTTGTGCCTCTGGCGAAGGGTGGTACGCGCCATCCCTCCGACGTCCCACTTCTCGCGGTCGTCCTTTCTACCTCCGACGGCGGGATCGGTGATGGGTGACCAGTCTGGCTCCCCACAGGAGACACCGACATGTCGTCAATGTCGCAGTCCGTGGTGATAGCCAGGGACTCCAGCTCCTCCTCGACCGCGACGCTCATCCGGTAGAGGTGGTCCACCGCCGTTGCGGCCCGAAAGTCGGGTGTGCGCCTATCTTGGAGGGGCAGCGCATCCGTCCCGAATCCGACGCTCAGGGTCTGGATGGGCAACGGGGTGTACTCCTCCACATATTTTAGGGCGTCGACCCAAACGAGGGTGTCGTATATCCGCTGCCCGCGGAAGTATTTGGTGGGAGCCGGGGAGAGAGGGCTGCGCGTCCAGGGGCGTAAGGCACGGGGCAGGTCGTCGCGGTCGCTTGTAGTAGTTTCTCCTTGGGCGGTTGACTCATCCCAAACGGTGGTTGGACCCCACCGTACGCCCTTCCGCACCTCGGCCGGCATCATATCTGCGAGAAAACAAGGTTTGTAAGTATTTTGCTTGATGAAAGGCAAACTAGCAAATGTTAATGTAGTTAGACGTTAGTTATGAAAGTTAGTTGTGGGCCCTGGGAGCATAGAGCTTCCCTTCCGGGAAGTGGGGACGTTGGGATGAAGCACCAACCAGCAAGTGGCCCCCACTGACTCAGTCTTGACTCCTATCACAGTGCTCCTAGATATTAACGGGTCTTGCCCTCTGTGTCTTGTTACTTGAAAGTTTAACGTCAATCGACCGTTAAGCCTGCTCGGTCGTAGCCTCTTTTACGTTATCTGTTCTTGCCGGTTCCAGGCTCTGGGTTTCCAAATCGTTGACTGCTTCCTTGGGTGTGCTGCAGGCGCACGATCGTTGGCGAAAAGAACTTAATGTAGGGCCCTTCATATTTAGGGGCCAGCTTCGCCGCGAAATTATCCGCCGCCTTGAATAAGTAGTGCTGCTTGAACACTAAAGATCCTAACTCTGGTCTCCAGGCTCGTCGTAGATCGTAGTGTTTCCGTTGTTCCAGTGAAGCTCGCTGGGTATTCTTCTGGACGATCTTGAACACGTCTCGAAGCATTTCCGCTTTCTCAACGGGTTCTCGGGGAACCTCGCTTGGTCCTGGAGTAAAAATTATCATACAAGTCCCCTGGGAGTCGTGGCTCTCTGCCTTGGATGATGAAGGCTGGACTAAATCCGGTCGAATCCGAAACGCTGCTGTTTATCGCCAAGTTCAGCTCCGGTAACAATTCGTCCCAAGTCGTCTGCTTATCCTCAATGTACTGGGCGACCATAGTTTTAATGGTGCGATTGGCCCTCTCCGTCGGATTCTGCTGCGGTGTATAGGGTGCCGTATACTGGATCTCCATTCCCGCTTGTTTGCAGAAAGCTTTGAAAGAACGACTAGTGAATTGGGTTCCGTTGTCACAAACGAACCTGCGTGGAATCCCAAAATGATTCAATATCCTCTCCCTAAAAGACTTTTCAAGATATGTCGAAGTAGCTTTTCTTAAGGGGACCAACTCAACCCATTAGAAAAGGCGTCGAAAAATACAAGGAGCATGCTGTTCCCGCTCTTGGAACGCGGAAGAGGCCCGATGAAATCTGCGCAGACAGTGTCGAAAGGCTCACTGATCTGCCTGGTAAACATTTTACTCGCTGGTTCACTCTGACTGACCTTAAACCGCTGACAAGTGTCACACTTGCGTACATACCTGGCTACATCACGGAAGAGTCCCGGCCAGTAATACCTCTGGGCGATCCGGGTGGTAGTCTTCCTGATCCCGAGATGTCCTGCCGTGGGCTGGTCGTGACATTCCGACAGCACTCGCTGTCGGTGTTCCTTGGCCACGCACAGTTTCCATGGCACCGAGTCTTCAGGGACGTACGGTTGAACTCACGGCGAGCGGTCGCCCGCGCAGGCGCTCCGGTTAAAACTCGCGTTGTGGCAGTGTCCCCTAGGGTAAAAAGTGGAAGCGGTGGTCAGGATGCAGCGAGAGCGTGGACTCTGGACTCACCAGTCGAGGCACGGCTCCTGTAGGCTGTGGAAGCCATATCGGTGCCCACCGATCCGGCGAGATGGATGTCGGCCAGGGGTAAGCGGGGATAGTTTCCTCCCAAAACTTTCTCTTTGCCATCTCTTACGCCGTTGCACCCTTTCTCTTCGGGTCAAATGTGGCCTCCCCCACATATTATGCCGGTCACGCCAGCTGTCCGCTGGACCAGCTGTTCGATCAGCTGCAGAACAGTGTAGCGAAACGAGCGCATTGCGCGAGTCTGGCAGCGCTGCGGC
>VNJT01006953.1:0-37474 GCA_008042655.1 Drosophila burlai | reverse complement strand
GGTACGCTTCGACCACGCGAGCGGTGATTCAAAAATTCACTACTCCCAAAGTATTCATTTCTCCACTCTGAAATTTTCGCAGGATTTAAAGAAGCCTTAAGGCTACCTTTTAAAAATAAAAAATTAAAAAAAAATTAGGTCCAAATTTGAAATTTTTTAAATTTTTTGTTAAATTTTAATTTTTTTTTCATTAAAAAAAATTTTTTTTTTTTTTTAGTTTAACTTATTAGAAAGATAAGGAAAGGGCGCACGTTTCATGTCTTGGACAAATTATTGTATCTTCATTAGTTTTCTCAGTATATGCGGTTGAAAAAAGTATCTTTTTTAAAAACGGGAAACTTTAGAAAATTATTTCTCGGAAATTCCAAGTATCAGAATGAAATAAAAAAATACGTATCGAATATTTTCAAGCAATAAACCGAAAAAAAAATATAAGAAGAAACAAAAAATTTTAGTGGCAAATTTTGCGTGGAACGCCCCATATACATTATTATATAATATAAAAAATATTACAAATTTACAGCTCAGCCTGGTTCTTTTTCTTGTACATTCCGAAATATTATATTTATAAAATATTACTAACGAATAAAATAATTAAATAATTTAAAAATTTAAATAAATAATAATTCAATAATGATATTTAAGCCTTTCGAAATTTGAGAATTCTTCGAAAAAGCATTGATGGTTATAACAGCTGAAATATTTGAATTAACCTAGGTTCACATTTAAACAATTTTTAATTATTTAATAATTTGTAAGATTTTTTAAACAGACAGAAGTGTTGAGGAGATTTCTAGAATTATTTATTTATTTCTTTACTTTGAAAGTCAAGCACAACTTGTGAATCCTTCATAAAAATGGGGAAATAAATAGTTCTAAAATTAATTGGTTCATATTTAAAACCAATTTTAATTATTTAATATTAAAAAAAATGGTTAAAAACGATATGCAAGAAATCCAAAAGTGATATTTATGTGTTTAACTTCTATTAAGAATACAAAAGTATTCCCTAAAATATAAATTTCCCTAAAATATTATTTTTTTCCAAGTGCACCGTGAACCATAGCTTACTGTGTGTGTGCGAGTGTGAGCAGCGGAGGGGCGGTACACAAATTGAAGCTCATCTACTTAACGCGCTTGCTCGCGGCTGGAAACATCGTCGAGCTGTCGTCGTAGTTGTCGTTGTCGTTGTCCTGCCGCTTATATCCTGCGGCAAAACAGTCGCCGCCCTCACACCTCTCGCCTCATATACATATATATACCTTTCTCGGTGTGCGTGGGCGGTTGTGCGGGTGTGCGTGCGGCGGGTCTAAGGATAATCTTTGGCATAATTATTACAATGTCACCATGTTTCGCCTGTCGTCCTGTCGTCCTGCCACCGCCGCCTGTTGTCCTGCCGCTCTCTGTGGCAATTTTTCTGCTCGTCGTCATCGTCTCATTTATTGCTTGCGGTGTTTGGCACGTTCCCTTGTGGTTTACAGCGTGAAATAAGATTTTCCTCCGGCTTCAGCTCTGGCCCTGGCTCCTCCTCCTTCACCTTCACCATCGCCCCCTCCCCGTCGTCGACGTTCGCTCGTCCTCAGGTCCTTTATTATGATTACTTGTGCTCGTGTGCGTGGCCATCGCCATTTCGGTTGCCATGGTCAGCAGCGGCAGCAGTGGCAGCCATCTAAGCCCCAATCCTGCGACCCCAACCAAGCCCCGCAGGATAACAGCCCGCCCACAATGGGCGGTGACCTGTGACATCGCCAGGAGACAAGAACAGACACAGCCACAGACACAGACACGGGCAAACAGGCGCCGAAACAGGAGCTAAAGGAGCAGCACAAGTGCACTCTGCGAAAATACGAAGCGGACTCTTGAATAAATTCATAAATACTGATAACTGAACTCCTTTAGTTTCTTACAAATCTTTTAAAATTACTTTTATTATAAAGAAACTTATTTTTCCTACATTTTTTATCATAATTTATTTATTCACTTTATTTTTAATAAATTATTAAAATTGGTTTTTAAAAATATATTTTATTAACTTTTGCATATTTTTACTATTAAAACATTATGATAATATGTATAAAATATTTAAAACGAATTTTATAACATTTAAAAAATACAATTTTATTGCATTTTAGACAATTTCGTAAGATTTGGTATGCAGTTTTTTGTAATATGAAGTATTATAGCTTTGAATCTCTTTTTTAAATTAAAAAATACATATTTAGTAAGCTCTGTATATATTTATTTCCACCAAATGGCGTTTGAACCAAGTTTAGGCTATTATTTAGCAGAGAATATAAATTTATCGGACATATATGGGAATATGAAAATACCGATTTATAATAATTTCATCGGAAATTTA
Organism: Drosophila burlai; assembly: GCA_008042655.1. Classification (NCBI taxonomy): domain Eukaryota; kingdom Metazoa; phylum Arthropoda; class Insecta; order Diptera; family Drosophilidae; genus Drosophila; species Drosophila burlai. The sequence continues at coordinate 35,115 of VNJT01006953.1, read as the reverse complement.
TCGGAATATAAAAATATTGATTTACATATCGACACCATTTAAAACAAAATGTATTTTATTAATTCAATATATTTTTTTATTCTACATTTTTATTTTTATATTTTTAAATAATTAAAATTCCTTATTAAAATACGCCACATTTTTGAGCAGTGCAAGAGGGCACTGTTGCCAGGAGCCAAGTGGGTGTTGGGGGGCCGGAGGTCCTTTGGCTCCGCTCCTTGTCGCTCCTCCAGATGGTTGACACTTGCGTCCGTCAGACGTCGACACTTGACACTTGACACACACGACACGCAAACACACACACACAGTCGCACATCTCATACACCCCGCACACCCCGCACACAACTCCGCCCCTTAGGCTGAGAGTGTCCTGCTGGCTTCGTCCTTGTCTAACCTGCTGGCAGTCTCAAGTGCTCCACGCGTCCCTCGTCCTGTTCTCGTTGGCATCAGTGTCTTGAGGGATACACCTCCGAGTCGAAGGACTAAGACTAAGGAGCCAAGAGCCAGGACCTCCCCCCTCCTCGCTCGCACCTTTCCTGGGCGAAGGTCCTAGCTCCAGGCAGATTAGCCGGCTCCAGCCCGCCGCCGCCATATGGAATATTCCAAATGTGATTAACTTTTCAGATCCCTGAGATTTCAGGTCCTCGATGCACTGACTGCGACAGAGATTTCACTTCGATTTGTTCAGCAAAGATAACATTTATCATTTTAGGCCAAAGGTGGCGAGTGAATTGTAATTTGGAGAATAATTTTAAGTTACCATAAATTCCATTAAAACCGGAAGACTTTTTGGGATAATTGATTGGGAAAATTATATATTTATGTTTATTTTGGATACGAGTACATGCGGGGGTTAAAATGTATATCGAAAGGATAAAGGTACAGCCTTTGATTAGGACTACAAATTATTAACTTTGAATTCAGGGTTAATGCTTAATTAAATTAAAGTATTTGCAGGCAGCAATAATTAATTTGAAGCCTTGATTTATTAAAAATAAGGTACAAAATTTTTTATTCGAATATTCTTTAGTTTTAAACCATGGCTTTATCTTATAATTTATTTCTCTTTATTTCATTAAAGAATATTAAATTGTTTATTTTTATTTAATTAGATACTTAATCATAGGTATTTTTCGCGGCATGTCACTATTCTTTATTTATTTATATTTTGTTTTATAATTAATATTTAGTTTAAAAAAACATGTCCAGAAAAAACGTTGTAGGCTGTTGTATTTATATATTCCAGAAAAAAAGATAAATAAAACCATATATATTAAAAAATATATATTATAAACCAAACAAAGAAAATTCAATAGAAGAAACATTAAAAATCGTTTGTAAATAATAAAAAAAAAATCGAAAAATAACTTTATAAATAAAGCCAAAATCCATAAATAACTAAAAATAAAAATCATTAAATTATTAACACCCCTAAATATTTATTTATATAAAGTGTGATTTAATTACTAGAAATATAAATATAGATCTCCTTCGGATTCTTGGCCACAAAGGTCACCTGCGAAGGGGTTTGCTCACACCTGACCCACAGAAAAAGAAAAAAAAAAAAAACTAAATAAAAGAAGAGAATGCCATTTGAAAGTCGAGAAAAGTGGGAAAATCTGCTACCCGAGGGAATTATTGGCGAAAACAAAAGGCGCACTAAGCACGATGCCAGAAGCCACCGAAAGCCGCCGATGAAGTGCAAAACTGGAACCGATAGATAGATATAGACGCATATATATATATCTGAATCTGGCACAAAGGGGAAGAGAGAGGAGTAGAGAGGAGGAAGGAGGAAGGAGGCAGGGTGGCGAGTGGATTTAATGGCAAAGCCGACAGCTTAGTGTGAGGTCCAGCTGGCGAGATGCACTTTGTATCCGCATCTGTAACTCTGAATGGGCTGCTGTCTCTACCTGTGCCTGTAGCTACAGCAGAGGGCAAGGTATTGGGATTACCAAAATCAATTATAATTTTAGATTTACAAATTTAAAGCAACATTTATTAAATTTAACAGCAAGAAATCTATTTTGATTGACCTAGAAATATACATTTCCTTAAGTCCTACTCTTGCCGTGTCCTGTGCTGTCTCTGAAGGTGTCAACGACAGGCCGATGGCCCTTTCGCTGGCCGATCATTGTGGCAACCCAGAAGTGACCCAGCAGCAACCCCGTTGATCCCTCGGAAGCGGAGGCTGCCTCATCTCATCATCATTTGTCAGGTCGGGTACAGCGCGCGCGCGGAAGTGTCGCGTTCCAGTGGCATTAACGGCCGCAAAGATGTCGTCGGCAAGTGCCCGCTGCCTGTCAGTTTGTCACTTTGTCAGTCTGTCCATCTGTCAGTCTGTCCTGTGATGGTTATCTTAAATCACAACTGCTGCCGCCGCCCTCGCATTCATTATATTTTGCAGCAAGCCCGCACTCTTTAAGTCGGCCTCACCTCGCTACCTGGATTTCCCCCTTTTGCATTTTCATATTTGTTTTTTTGTTTGTCATCTGCTTTGTTGCTCAATCTGGCTGACTAATTGTTGGCAGTTTGTTTGCCGAGTGTGCATATACACACCCAGAAACCCAGAATGTATCTAGAGGATACTTATAGAGTTACTTACTTATTTCTTAACTTGGAAAGTCAAGCGGAAAGTGGAGAATTCTTCAAAAAATCGGGGAAATAAATAGTTTTAAAATTAATAGGTTCATATTTAAAACCTTTTTCAAACATTTCATAATTTTAAATATTTTTAAAAAATAAATGTATTATTTTAAGACTTTTTGACTTAATTCTTAGCTTTGTAAGTTAAACGAAATGTTGAGAATTCTTCAAAAAAGTGGTAGAAAAATTGTGGTAACCGCTGAAATATTTAAATAAATATAACTAGGTTCATAATTAAAACAATTTTAAAATATTTAATATTTTTTTAGATTTTTTAAACAGAGCGAAGTCTTGAGGATATTTATAGAACTATTTATTTATTCCTTTACTTTGAAAGTCATGCACAACTTGTAACTCATTCAGAAAAGTGAAGAAATATAGTATAAATATTTAAATGAATTGAATCACATTTACACCTTTTTAAATTATTTAATATTTTAAGCAACTTAAAAAAAAAAGAAATCTAAAGGTTATTTATATAGGTTATACTTTGATAGTCAAGCAGAAATGGGAAGAATTTTAAAGAAAAGTTAGAAAATAAATGGTTATAGCAACTGAAAAAGTTTCTAAAAATAGCTAAGTATATTTTGAAAACTTTTTTAACACTATTTAATATTTATTAAAATTTGCAGGACATTTTGAAAACTATTTCTTTTTTTTACTAATTTCTTTACTTTGAAAGTCACGCACAAGTTACAGAATCCTTAAAAAAGTTGGGAAATAAATAGTTATAATTCAGTTACAAGTACTTATAATTTACATTAAAAACCTTTTGTATTTACTTAAAATGTTTAAATAGTCTTTAAAATAGGCAAATATAGGAAAGCAATAAAAGATTGAGAAAAAACTAAGCTGAAAAGTGAGTTACTACTTTTACAAACTTATTTAGCACACATTTAAAACTAGTATTTTACACCCATCCTTCTTAGATATATAATTTTTAATTTCAACTCTTAAATTTGCAAAATTTTAATACAGTTTTTTTTTAAAGGTTTAATTTCGTTTTGATTTATTCGTTTTGGATCGTTTTTTAGCTTCCGTTTCCAGGGTTTTGTCGCCGCCAGTGATGTTTGCTATGTTTAATTTTTTTTATTTTACCTTTGCATTTAATTGAAAATTGCATTTTGATAATTTCCTGTATGCGAAACGGACAAAAGCCTGAAAGCGAGCTCCGAAAACTGCAGTTGACAGTTTAGTGTGCGCGTAAAAATTTCACAATTCAGAACAATGACAGAGGGGAGAAAGGGGGGCGAGATGCAGTCAAAAATAAATAAGCAAATAAAATAAAATATGCACATCAAATGCATTTCAGGACAGAAATGAAAAAGTGATTAAATGGCCTGCAGCGACCAACGACTGTTGAATGCTTTGACGGGTTAAAACTGCCTATAAAATACGAATTTTACCTTTTTAACAAAATTGGATAGTTCCAAAAAATTGAATAAATTGTGTGGTAAATAAAATTTAACAAATTACTTAAATAAGTAAATAGTTCAGGCTTCAGTTAGATAGTTTCGTGACATTCTTATTCCTTGCTGTATGTCTTATTTAATTTTTCGTTTCGTTTTTCACCCATTTAAATAGCTATTTTTCGGTTTTATATTTTTTATATTCCATCTAGAAATTAGATTGAAATATTTTATCATGTTTTAAATTGTGAATATGCCCGAATTTCTTGTTCCAAACACGAATCAGCAGCTGACCTCGGGGTGACAGTGGAAATATGTTTAACAAGGCGGCAGTCAGTCAATGCTTCTGTTCCGTCAGTTTGCCAGTTTGACGGCCTGTCACTTTTCGATTTCGTTTATTTATATATTTCTCTTTTTTTCGTAATTTTTTCCCACTACAACAGCCGCCAAATTGTCGCCGATAACCCAGGGAACATTTTCGTACACATTTTCCACACATTTTTCATACATTTTCCTATACATCCTCCATACATTTCCCATTCAACTAGAAGAAAATTACAAAAAGCTTATTGTGTTGGAAAAATCTATATCTATTCCCCGTGTGTGTATGCGTGTCCATGAAGATATCCATTTGCATTTGTATTTGTATGCACGAATACGTATACCACTTTTTTTTTCACAAAATTATAAATAAAATATTTGCATTTTTATTGAAAATTAAAATAATTTCTGCGTGTGCTCAGCCTTTGAAGCACAAATACATAGCGACAGGCAAATATGTAATGGAATTTCATTGGGAAAAAAATAAATAATAAAAAAAACAAGAAAAACTGATAAATATAAATATTTAAAATACACAAATGTGCTTCATGGAAATTACAGGAAATGGAAAAAATAGAAAGACGGACAAATGAATGATTAAAAAAAAAGGATTTCATGATGTAAAAACTAATTTTAAAATTGTTTAAATTAATTCTGTAACCAGATGGAGCCTTAATATTGGAGAAATGCTTACATTAATATTAATATGCTTAGTTTAAAGGTAATAAAACTAAAAAAAATACCTAAGATACCAAAGTAATTAAAAATTCAAAAATATGCTTCATGGAAACTACAGAAAATGGGGAATAAGAAAGAATAGGCGAAAGGAATTTAAAGCAATACAAATCAAAGATTTCATGAAGTAACATTTACAATTTTTTTAAATTAAAGCTGTAACTAAATGGTGCCCTAATAAGTGAGAAATGCTTAAATGAATATTGATAAGTATAGGTACTTTAATTATAATAATAATAAAGAGAATTAATTTAGATACCTTGTTAATTTGTTTTAAAGTTAAATATAGCATTACTTCTTGTCCCTTCATGTACAAATTATTTTAAAAAAATTTCTTGTACTTTCTTTTCCTAGCTAGAAATTGCTTTAATTTTTTTTTTCAACACAATAACATTTTGTTCATTTATAAACACAATTAAGCTCTTGATTCTTTGAATGAATAAACATTGTCGGAGATTCCTTTGGCCATTCAGTGTCATCAACACATCCGCAGGATGGTCTCAGCTCTCACAGCAGGAAATCAAAGAAGGTTTAAGGAAAGGATACATTTATACACAAGCGATTTCGATTAATTTGAAATAAATGCAAATATACGAATAACGAACAGTCTGCCAAGGTTATGACAGATGCATAAACGATCCCATACGATCCAGATTCCTGATTTCTGATTCCCGATTCCTGATTCCTGCTTCCTCACGCCTGTCGCTTTTGATAAATTTGATGGTTTTTGTTTGGCGCGTCTGAAAAATAACTTGTTGTGATAATTTCGCTGGCGAATTTGTTGCGCAAATATCAAAATAAAATTAATTTCGCTTTTGGCCCTTTTTTTTGCTTCATTTTGCACTTGCAACTGGTGTCGGGGCCCGGCTGGGATCCTCCTTTGTCCGGGGAACCCAACCGAACCCTTTTATGAATGAAATCGGGACTGACCCCGTGTGTGTGTGTGTTTGTGTTCGCGGGTCCATCTTCATCTTCGTTTGCTGCTGCTGCACCGGAAATTGAAATTTTAAAAGTTTTGACGTTTGCCCGGCTTTTTCTCTGTTTCGCTTATTTATGCAAGCAAATAAGCCAGAAATGCGCATGGAAATAAATGTGAGCAGCAGCAGTCGGACACGAGCCAGTCCGGTTACCAAAGCGAAGACTAAAGAGCACAAAACGAAAAAAAAAAAAAAACAAAAAATGCTAAAACGAAATTAACAAAATATTAATTGGCTGACTGGCCAATGTCGGTCGGTGTCCGATGCGATGATTCCGTCCCATCTCTTGGCATTTCTCATTTCTGTCTGCAGTTTCGAAAAATTTGAAAACGTTTTCCGTTTCCGCTTGACGAACGCCTCTTCCAGCTGGGGTTATTTGCATAGATACAAATTTAAAGATTTATAGACTTACTTTTAAGGTAAATAAACAAATGCTTCAAACTTTAAATCATTGGATGATTATGTTGCTTAATCTGGACTAGTTTTGCTTGGGACTTGAGTTTAAACTGTTAACTAAATCAATCTTTATAAGCTCAACTTCAACTAAAATAAAATACTTCAAATTGCAAATAATGTTATTATTATATAGCATTAATGAATAAATATACTAATATAAAGTTATTTCCAAAATTGACACACAATTGCAATCTCAAAACTTACTTACAGATCAAAGATTCCCTGCACTCGGCTGCAATTTCCCATCTAAAAAATAAAATAAATGCCTCAATATATAGTGTAAACTAATTCCAGTTCATTTACGGCAAAGAATGAAGCTCTTCTCGGGCCCCCTTTAACCCATGATATCCCACCCACACGGCTGCTAGACAAAAAGCCAAACAAAAGAGGCCTGGGAGAGCGGGAAAAAACGCTCCCACTCGATGACTGGCAACCGATTTGGACGCCCACGAAAGTCAGAATCCCCAGGACAGTGGAGACTCTCTAGAGGAAGTTTAACAAAGGACAATGAGCATTTTATTATATATTTACAGATTTACAGAGAATTATATCAAAAGATATTTGTAAATTATAATTATATCATATTATATATATTCCTTATTACATTTTATATTATATATTTTTTATTTTAGTATTTAGTATTTATTGTAATATCTTTATAGATTATTCCTTATGTAAATTATTAAAAATAGATAAATTATAGATTATTTTGCATATAGCTTATCAGATTTAACTGTGTTCACTGTAGGCTCACACAACTGCGGCTCATTCATGGGAAAGCAGGCGATGACTCTGACGATCCATTCATACTCATCGTTGCAACTCACTGGGGACGCAATGCGATACCCAATCCCGAAAGCCAATGTACCATGATCTTATGGGAGCAGTCATGCTGCAAACTGAGTCACCGATCGATGGGATAGGAAAGGAACACTAGGGAAATACTCTGGCTTAATATGCATATTTATAAAATGCAATTATATAAATATATATTTGAATTTATATATTTAGATTTCTGAGCTGAAAACAAATCGATTTTAAGTGAACCTATTTTTCCTATACAATTTTAGAAATAAATCAATGTATTCAAATAACAACCTTTTGACTTTCTTGTATATGGCATCGAAAATATACCATTTAATATAATTATATTTACGATTTTGCGATACATTACATTGAATTTGCATATATTAATTATAATATATAATTAAAAATAATAAATCAAGAATCGGAAATATTTTACTTTCACTTTCCATGAAGTTTTTGAACTTTTTCAAGTAAATCGATTCTCAAAATGTACAACGATACATTTCAAATTTGACAAAAAACGATTAATCGATTAAATCCGATATTATTTCCAGCTCTGTACCGCTGTACCACTAGGGCTCTGGGTTCCCCAGACATATTTCTCCCTATCTATGCCCCGCTAGTGTTCAGAATGAATACTTTTTTGGACATGGCTTTAGCTTCCCGACTGCAGGGAGAGGGGCTCCTCCTTCGCACCCGCGCGGCGACAAAGATAAACAAAATGGCGCCCGGGCAGGGCCATTGGCTAAGTTATGGCAGTGCTTCCCTGGCGGAGGGAGGGGCGGGCAGGAAAAAGACGGAATGCGAATGCAAATGCAGTTGGGGGGAGGGTAAAAAAGGGGACGACTCCCCGCACCCCCTTTGGTGCGTCTGCAGCTGACATGATATACGCTTTGATGTCTCGTTTTTTTGATAAAGTACTCAATCTATAAACGCCAAGAGCAAAAAACCGTGCCCGGACCGGGGTCAATGCAAAAATATGATATGGAATTGCCTGGCCTGGCCCTGGACTGGGATTGGGATTGCTATGGGGACTGGTACTGGGATTGGGACAGGGATTGGGACTGGGATTGGTCCACTAAAAAAGAGACAGCGCGGCCGGGCATAAAGCCGCAAGAGCAATACAAAAACAAAAAATACAGAAAAAATGAAAACAAGAGCGGAACCGAAATCAAAATCACAAAAACAAGGCGCAAAAAAAGGAACGGAGAAGAAAAAATGGCGAGCCAGCAACGCTTTAAAGGTAAACACTCCAAGCCCATGGATACTGGGACACTGCACACTGGTCACTGGACACTGGACACTGAGCATTGGCCACGGCTTTTGGCTAATTCGCACTGCTCCACACTTGGCAACCGCGAAGACAAAGGAGGGAGAGAAGAAGCCGTTTGCTTGTATACCCTAACCACTTTTAATAAGAGCTAGGAGGAGTATCTCCTAAAGTATCAATAAATGACCTGAAAGTTTATATATAAATTAATATTTTAAAGTTTTTTAAAATGCTATATGCAATTAATCGATATTAGTCTTTAATATATTGAAATAATTTAATCGAACATTAACTAAGAATTAAATTTAATAACTTCAAAATATTATTATGTTATCAGCATCCTATATCTAATAAGAATTTGGAATGTTCTTTTCGATTTTTTTTGTATATTTCTTAATAATAACACTATTTAAATTTTAAATTATATATTGACCGATATTTAAAAATTCATGATGTTATTTAGCGGGCTATGTTTTACGATTATCGATTATCGAAAAATGTTTGTACAATTTGTTGTTTTTATTTTTAATATAACGCAAGGTGGAATATTCTTGGAATTTAAAAAATTTCTCTACTTACCTTTTTTTACAATATTTTCCATTTCAATATAAATATCAAATTTGAACGAAATCATTTGTATAATAGCTTTTAGATATAATCCAGCTTTATACACACGTTGGAAAAAGAGACAAATTGTATAACAATGTCCCTGCTATTTTCCTATACATTTTCCATTTCCTTTAGCAGCTATGTATATAAATAAAATAAATAAAATTAAATAAAATACCATTTGTAGAGGCATTAAAAAGACAGAAATGTAAGCCTTATATAAAAAAGATTTTATTACCCTACAATTTTCATAAATCGATCTTATAGGATATTGTTTTCATAGGCGGGAATAGTGATTTGAGTTATGGAATAATTAACTAAATAAGTTAAAATTATTTTCTAAATATTTTCAAAATATTCTTTCAACAAAAATTACTCGCTAAAAGAAGGAGAAATTGAGCACCATGTCTATTGCATTCCCATAAGCAATGTGCTAACCTAAACAATTTATAAATTCAAAATTTATTATTTTAATTCCACAAAAATCATATAAAATAAAGCTGAAATTGCAGTTACCTGAACCTGTATTCAAGGATCAGGCAATACCCACCTTATTACTGGGTAGCAAAGAGCTGAAATGTCATTCATAAATCATACGCAACGATGTTGCCGCATTGGACTACGTTGCCATTGCTCTACGCTCCTTTGCGTTTTTTAACCATTTTTTCTTGCCATTTTTCCCTGCGCTTTTTGCAGTCGCTTCCCCCCCCTGCCTTTTGCCGGTGTCGGTGCCGGTGCCCGTGTCCGCATCCGTGTCCATGCCCAAGTCCGTGCCGTGTCTTGAAGAGTGAGTGCCGGGCGCTTTAAATCGATTCGCAAGCAAATTAAAACATTTCAAGATTTATACGCACAACTGTCAAAAATGTTCAAGTTCGTTTATCAGCGTGTCCTTATCGCCCCCCGGGCGCAGCCCTTAATATTCCTTGAATTTGCATTTTGCATTTCGAAAGGCAACTTCCGGCATTCGCTTGGAGCCCCGGTTGAGGCACACACAAACAAACTCAAACACAAATGTCTGTCTGTCGAGTTGCATTTAAAGGGGTCTTCTACGTACGATTTGTTTTATTTTCGATATTTTTTTAAATTTTTTTTTTTTTAAATACTACTGTAAAATTCTTTTTAAATACTACTGTAAAATTCGCATTCCTTCATGGGTAAACGAAGCCCGAAAGATTGCCACCTCCATACGTTTCGACCATTTTTCCTATCTTTAAACGCGTTTTCCCGAAAGTAGTGTTTTTCAAAAGTTTTGGCAAGATTTTGACGAAACCATAGAAGATATCCTAGATCTGTAAAGCGTTACTTATTCACAAAACATCTCGCTAATCGACGTTTCTAAAATTAAGTTAAAAACAATTTCTTGTTGTTTGCACGTTCTGAAGCTGAGATTTATTGCCAGCCGTTTGACTCTGTCGCGCCGGCAGTGGTTTATTCAACGACGCGCCAATGGCAAATTTTAGGATAAATTCATGTAGTTTTTCTTTTTTTAAGTTCAAGCATTAATTAATCAAATAAAAAAATTTTGTTTGGATATCATGTGTAGTTTTTTTGCAATCCATCCTTGAAAAATAGGCCCCAAATTTGAGCGCGAAGGTAGAAGACCCCCTTAAAGTGTTCTAGAACCACCTAGGCGCTATTCGGAAAAATTTATACATTTCTTATAGATTTTATAAATATATATTTTTATTTTTGTAAACCCCTATTATTGACAACAAACACTAGGAGTTAAGGAGGAATAAAGAAAAAATATAAAAATTAATTAGAATAAGTCTAACAATGGGAAAACAAATGTAAATGATCCTTACTCCTTCAATCGGAATCGCCGGTTAAGTCAATAAATTCTGTAGCTTCCTTCGAGTCTTTTACTATTACACAGTCCGAACCTGAGGATGAGGCGTATCCATTGGAAGCTGAAATTTATTTATATATTATTATATAGGTTTATAAAAGGACGCAGTATTTTAAATCTAAATTCCTATATTTATATGTACAGTGTTGGAAAAAATAATGGAAACACATTGGTTGAAACATGGACTTTCAATTTTGTGTCAAAACGAAAGTAATATTTTTAAATTTTTATTTTTTGTAATTAATTTATAAGTATATTTCACAATAAGGAACAAATATAAGTTTTTCAACTTATAACTAAACTAAACTAAATTAATTAAAAATAATTAACTTTATGTTTGGCGCTTGGAAAAAAAATAATATCTAAATTTAGCAATTAATTCCTAACTAAGAGCTTATGTTGCTTAAGAGCCATAATTCAGTCCTTAATTTAAAAAATGGTATAATTCAAACCTTTTTTAAATCTAGTTTTAAGCTATTTCATATCAATTCCAAATAAAATAACATAAACAGTAGAGATTCAATATTTTTTTTTTAATTATTAATTTATGTCACTTTCAAATTCAAGGGCTCAATTGATAGTTTGTTATATATCTATATTGATTAGATATTTACGAAATGATACATATTTACAATTCTTGTTTACAAATTGAATTACAAAATGAATAATCTTTGATTTTAATCAGCTCCGCTACTGGAGCTTATAGGAAACGACAAACAATGTGGTTACTTTAACAAACAAATAACCTGAAATCTTTTGGGAATAAACTTCTCTTATACTAGAAAATAAATAGTATATTAAACATTTCACACTAAATGTAATATAAAATATTATGAATAATCTGTTAATTTAAGCGGAGTGCACGATATAAGCTACGGATTGAAAGCAACCCTTTAATTTATTTTTTCTAAAAAGGGCTTGATTTTTATGAATAAGATGATCGCCTTTGTTCACTAAAAATGTTAATGAGGATTACAATTTTAGAATAATGATAAATAAATAAAATAAAGTTAATATGAGAGCTTAACACAATTAAATCATTATTAACATTATTTAAATTACATTTAATTGCTTAACTTTAATAATAAAAAGTAAATTAAATAATGTTAATATGGATTTAATTTAATTTAAATCCTTATATCAAAATAATGTTGAAAATAATTTCATTATTTAAAATCCTTATATCCACATTATTTCATTTTATTTTAGTTATTATGGCTAAGAAATTAAGTTTAAAATAATCAAACATTTATATTAGCATTTCAAGTTCACATTTAGTTTAGTGGCTTAAAGTTTTTGATTAAAGCCTAATTGCTTAGCCACACGGATCTTGTAAATTACTTTTGCCTGGATATATAATATATATTGTATGTACTTATATATGTACATATATAATTTAAATCATATATATATATATATTATATAAAATTAATTTGTAGTGCTTGTCTTACCGGACTGGGGCTTCGGCGACTCAGACTTCGGGGTTGGTAAACGTTTTGATGTAGTTGGTTTAGGGGAAAATTCAGATTTAGGCTGAGGCAGCTCCTGCTGCTGCTGTGGCGCCTTGCGATATCTGCGTTTCCTAATGGGTGTCTCATGCACGACACGTCCGCGCAAAGTTTTGAAAACCTAGAAAAAATAGTTCAATAAATATAGGTATCATTAAATTTAATTCATATTTTAAGTTCTTTTTCGAAATTCCTAAGATATCGTTTTTATTTTTTTACGATCTTCTATTACGTTATTCATTGGCTTGTGACTTGGCTGCCGTACTAAATGGTTCATGTGTTGACTGTCTTAAAACGCAAAGGTACTAAACAACGAAATGGTTTGTATATTGGCTGACCTAAAGAACGGTTGAAAAAGGTTTGTGCCTTGGCTGGGGCTTATATTTAATTTTTTAATTTTGAAAATACGCTTTAAAATATGCTTTTAATTATTTAAACAAGAAAAGCTTGCAAATATTAAACTTAAACCGGTTCTCACACACATTTTCCCCTCTTTGTGTGTTTTTGTTATTGTTTTTCGAGTTTGTTAGTTGGTGCGCCGCGCTCAAAGAAGTTGGTTGTTGATTTACAACCTTAACACTCAGCAAATCAGCGAATCAGCCTTCAAATATACGAAAATCTTTTGCCTCCGTTGTTTTTTGTGAATTTTTTTCTGTTACGAAAACTTAATTTCAAAATAAAAACAAAAGTGCGAAAAAGAAAATATATAAACAAAACAAAAGACCGAACGAAGCTGCTAAGATTTTTCAAATTTAAACAAACAATTTAGCGGCAAAAAAAAAAACAAAGAAGATATATCTTCAGGTGAGTTAACGGCAAATTTAACCCAACATACACACACTCCTCGTTGATATTGAGCTTTTGTGGGTAAAAAGAACGGTATCTAAATGTTATTTATTCATGTTGGAGCCCACACGTGAGGCAGCTTTCTTTCTTTGAGTGTACCTCGAGTGTCTGCTGTGTGTGTGGGTCACCCTTGAGATGAAAGTGCAGCTGTGGGGTCAGTGGGCCGCATGGAAGGTCACCATTTGCACGGGGCAAACTATGGGGAGCAGCAGGTGAATAATTTAGGCCAAAGGGGCTCGAAAAATAGTTTAAAAATTAAATTGGGATGGCAGAAATATAGGAAATTATTATTTTTATTTGATTAATTTTTTAAACTTTAAGTTTACTGTTGGAAATAAATATATTTACAGAAATTAATTAAACATTTAAATTTTATATACATAATAATAAATACATGTAACGGTTTTAATATTAAATATAAAAGGCCATAATAATAATAATAATAACAATTATTAATGAAACAAAAAATTAGTACATTAATAAACTTATTAATTTATAAAGTTAATTTCATTCAAATTAAAGATACGCCTTAATATTTTGGAATATTCAAAATTAAATTAATCTAATTTTGCAAAGCTTTTAAAAATGATAAAGATTACGAAATGATTTTTTGTTAATTTTATTTTTTTTTTTTAATATTCAACGCTAAAAGTATAATATTTTTCAAATTACGATGTTAGTCACAAATTTGATTGATTATTTTTAATTATTACAATATTTTATTATTATAGGTATTAATTATTTATTGATACTACTGATTTATATATAATTCATATTAATTGTCTTGCCTTATTAATACTTTGTATTTATTGTTAATTATTGTTTTTTCTTTTTATTTTAAAAACATTTTTTACAAATGTTTTTCTGGCCTCTGTTTGCAATTAAGCCTAAGCAACAGCCAAGTTACCAAATTCTTTGATAATCAGTCAGAGTGGCATCGCTTAGGAAGATTGAGTGAGAATCTCATAGAAAGGCTCAGTGAGAATCGCGTAGAAAGGCTGCTTATGCTGGGCTTGGCCTGAATTTGGGACTAACTGTTAGCGGAACCTCTCCCCGAGAAGATGAAGAAATGAAATGGCCAAGATGATGAACGGAAGATGTTGGGAAAGAGACTCATCGTCGTCGTCGTAGTCATCGTCATCGTCATCAAGCGGACATTAGGCTTGGTCTATTAAACGTGGCCAAGAACATGTGATGTGAGCTGGGGGTAATTAAAGAGACAACATCTGCAGAATGCTGCCGCAGATCTTTTATTTATGACTTGACCATTCACCCAGGCTCAGAGTGAGACTGAGGCTGGGATTTAGCCACAGCTGCAATTTCAGCTTCAGCTTCCAGAGGCCTGAACAAAAGTGTTTTGCAGTGGCTGCTGCTGCTTCTGCTTCTGCTGATGGCCAAGAAATTCATAAACAACAGCTTAAATCAAGTTTGCCAAAGGCAGCAGCAGGAGGAGAGCATCCACAGTTGATGTAGGCACAATCAAGATGTTGGCTAGGAAAATTCTTGCAAGCTCTGTGGCTTCAAGTTGGAGCTGGGCTCTCAACCAAAGCCTCACTTGAGTTGCCGGTCTTTTACAGGTAGTAATGGGGGTTATATGTTTTATTCCCCAACTGTTTTTAATATATTAAATATATTCTAAAAATATTTGCATATACTTTAAAACATTTCCCATTAATTATTCAGGATTTATTTAGTTTCTCTAGTATTAAAGTTTAATGTGTTCCACACAGGGTACCTTCACATTCGTTTCAAAACTTTGGCAGCTGCCATTTCTTGTTTTGTTTTCGTTTTCGTTATTTATTTTTATCTGCATTTTTCTTTTGGCCGCAACGAAACGAGTTTTCCAACATTTTAAGTTTAAAGTTTTTCCTGCTCTCTCCGGCTCCCGCTCCCTCCTCCATTTCGGTTCGCTGCAAATTGCAGTGTATATGTATGTATATATATACCTGCATATGGTAGCGATTTTTGTGGCAGTGTTTTACCCCTGCATATGCATTTCCATTATTATTATTATGGCATTTTTCATAGGTGAAGAGATGTCAGGTAAATCATTCGCCCAACTGACTCTGGCCCGATCTCCTAAGTCGTGCAGATGCAAATGCGAATTGCTGGAAACCAACACTCTCTGGCTGGGTTCGAGGGAAATTCAAAGTCAAATTCAAATTCAAATCGAATTATCCACTCGGCAGATTTTGATAAACGAGTGACTTGACTTTCAAAAGGGCAGATTTATGACCTGAATTGGCTCCCCGGGCAGCATAAGATTTTCCATTTAATGCAATTATGAAATTATCATGGCCTTTACAGATCGTTGATCACTAAGCATGGGTGCTAGGTAGAAGTTTGCATATCTTATTTAGTTTTTAATAAACTTTAAAATGATTTATTTTATTTATTTTTAAAAATCAATCTTAGCACACTTAAACTTAATAGTAAATTATCGAGCACTGGCTGCGGTACTCTTTGACTCAACTTTTATATTAAATTTTAGGTGTCAATGGCAATTTGTAATTTATATTTACTGCAAATAGTTTGAAAATGTTTTGCTTTGCTAATAATAATAAATTCGATTTATCTTATATAAATTTCAAAATAATTAATTGTAAATATTTATTATTTCATAAATATAAATATACATGAAACTCATTCCTTGCTTTTATTAACCCATTGATTTTCTTTGTCTATAACTTGTTTCTGTTATCCATTGTTGTTTATTAAACATTTCCATATTTATCAACTTAAACATTTAAATATGATCAACAAAAATTCAATGGGAAGGCCTTTATTATTGAATTTTCTGGCTATATCTTTAAATATAGTTTTTTTGTTGTATTTTTTGTGGCCTAGCGTCTTTGTTATTCTATTGTGTATTCTCTTTTTTAGGTTCAAATTATTGTTATTTAAAAATTAGCCTTGCCCGCATGGCTTACTATAGTTGATAAGAGTTTTTGTAAATACACAAAGCCTTAACTAAATTAAATTGGAATTAAAAACTAAGCACATTTCAAGGCCTAAACTAAAATTCATGCTGGGGGAAAAATACTACAAAAATATTTCGCGAAATAACACATCGAAAATGTTGTAAAACTTCCAATATTTAAATTTAAAAATAGGAAAATATTGTAGGTAGGTAGGGAAATATTGTATTTAATATTAAAATATATTTACTAATGCATAAATGGCTTAAACTTTCATTTTTCAATTCTTATATAATTATTATATTATAATGAATTGTATTATAATTATTATATATTATTATTATTATTTTGTTAATGTATGCTTAATACTAAAATATACATATAAAAATATTTAAATATAAACAAAAAATAATTACAATTATCCCCACATCAATCAATATTTTCTGCACATCCCGAAGCCTTATGCACTAAAAATAAAAAATTGTTCATCTATTTCTAAGCCCCACTTGTGCCATTATTTGGCTTTGCGCTGATTTGGCTGATTTCACACGCGCCTTAATTAAATCACCTGTTACCATGCTTAATTTTTTCTTTTCTCATTTTTCTTTTTGTTTCAACATAATTTTTCTTCCGGGCTCTCTTGTGCGTGAGCGTAAGATTTGAAGTTATTTTTTCGTCGGCTGTCTTTGGCGAGATTCTTTTCACTTTTTCCCCTCGAGAGTGTGAAGATACAACAATGGCACCACCTGCAGCACACAGGTAACACACAGGTGTGAGTGACAGCTCCCAGGGAGCGAGCAGAAGAGGCTGGCACAGGTGGAGGTGGAGGTGGAAAGGTGTGGATACGACAGAGGCAAATGCATTGTTCGATTTAACTTTCACTGATTGCCCGTTGACAATGTCGATGTGTTGGTTGTGTGGCAAGGTGTAGGTCGCTGTGTACACCTGGATGTGAGCATATACATATGTATCTCCCCAGACACTCACACTTTGCTATCTCTCCGGTCCAAATATATCTCTTGGCATACAAATGATTAGCAAGTACTGCAAAAATTCCATTTACTTTCTATATGGAAATCTACATTGTGCACACACTTGGAACAATTTCTTTGGCCCTTTTTAAATATGACTGAAATTCAAATAAAAATCTTGAGAGCTTAGAAAGTTTACACCCAGATGGGGAAATATATATACTAATATATGTATATGCAGGGGAGATTCTGTCGGGGCGACAACTAATTTGTGAAATTATTTTTTATGGCGTGCGGAAGTTTTTTGGCGGCCTCAATTCCAGCTCGTTTCTTCTTGTTGTTTTGATAATTAAATGATTGTATTTGCCTGCTATTTGTTGCTGTTGTTATAGTTGCTGGGTTTTTTGTCTTTTGGGATTTTTTTTTTTTAATTTTGATGGACGGATTAAAAGCGGAGGGCCGAGGCAGTGAGTGAATGGAAACGAGATAAACAGCGGGACTGAAGCTTTATAGGTTTTTGTCTTTCGTTTTTGTTTTTGTTTTATATGGATACATTGGAATATCTATTTATATGCGCATTTCAAATTCAAATATTGGTAGAAAATGAAAAGTTCAAACAAAAATAGGAGCTATCGTTCAGAAGTGGAAGTTTTTGTATCCCGCAGTTAGCAAATCAATGGGAAACTAAGCCAAAAATACTCAATCTTTTATTTGACAGGTAAATAATTAATAAATTACAATTAAATAAATACTTAACAAAAGTAAATAATAAATAAATATAAAATAAAAATATATACCAACAAAATCCATAAAAAAGTTTTAAAACTTAAAATTTTTATCAATTTTGAATTTTCAAAAGAAAATAATAAGAAAATTTACTTACTTTTTGCTCTACAGGCGACGGGGGCGCATTCGGTCCATCGGCACCCTGTTGGTTTAAATTTGAAAATTAAAAGGGGTTAAAATTATTTTAAGATTAAAAAACAAAATTAGCGTATCATTTTCTATAGGAATTTATCAGGTACCACTTTAGGTACCACTTCCCATTACAAAGGATAGTTTTGCGGGTTTTGTGGCAGCAAGAGCTATCATTAACGCGATTTAAAGCTGTTCTGGTTTTATACATTTTCTTTATTTCTTTTTCTTCAAAATTTTCCGATCGTTCCTATGGCAGCTTTATAGTAGTCCGATTCTTATAATATATAAAGTATACAACTTGTAAGACAAAATCCTAGAATAACTGCCCGTGAGCTGACTTTAGAGGTTAAAGAGCGGTTCTCCAAGTCCGTATAGGAAGAAACTTTACGGAGAGTGGTAAAAAAAGAGGGTACAAAAGTCGGGTAGCCCGTAATAAGCTCTTAATTTCTAAAGTAAATCGTAAGAATCAAGCCCCCAGAGTTTTGGAACAGCGTTATCTTTTCCGATGAAAGTAAGTTCTGTATTTTTGCAATAAGAGGTAAAAAACTTATTTAGAGAAAACGAGGCACTGCGATGGATAAGGAACATTTTTACCCGACTGTTAAACATGGAGGCGGAGAAGTAATGTGGCGGATTTTTCTTTTATTTTATTTTTATCTGACGTGCCGTTCGCGTTCTAGATAGACGCGTGAGAAGGAAAATATAGAAAATTACGAGGAAAGTTAGGCTTTAGGTCCATGCAACATTACGAGCTAATTCTACAAGCAATACAGTTTTATGGCGAGGGAGGTCCTCTATAAAGTCAAAGAGGCGGTTGTAATCGGCACATAAGACCCTAAAAGGTTCATGTACCTCAAAGTCCCTCCTACAGTGATTTATTGCTAAGGGGATAAAGGTTCTAGATGTAAGTCGAGGAACGGGGATTTCCGGTCGGCCTTTCTCAGTTGGATCTTAAGTTATCTGAATGGCAGAACGTAAAAGGTCCTCTTTAAAACTACCTTATCGTATGTTCTCAGGGTTACTTTTGGCGTTCCGCAAGGGGGCCATTTGGTCACACTGTTGTTTACATTATTTATTAACGACCTGTAAAAAGTGCTGACTAACTACGGAGTATTTTCTGTACGCGGACGACGTTAAACTTTCACTGCGCCCTACGTTACAAAATCTCTATATATTTCTTTAGTTCGCTCTATCTTAGAATATGGAACTTGCGTTTGGAGCCAGTATGGGGTTCACAGAGTTCATTGAGTCGGTTCAAAAGAACTTTTTACTTTTCGCAATGCAACCCAGAGGATCCCGTCGTATTCTAGTAGACTCCTCCTAATTAACCTACCATCTTTAGCTAACCGTAGAACCATGCTTGGCATTACCCTTATTTATAACCTAATCCACGGTTAAGTGGAATGTGCCGACTTGTTGGGTCAGCTTAATTTGCACGTACCGAATAGAAATACTAGCTCCTATATTCCCTTAGTGTGTAAATTATAACGTCTAATTATAAAGTATCTGTACTCACCTGGGCCGCTGTCGAGGAAGTTGCTTGTGTTGCTTCTGTTTTAACCATTTTGTTGTTTATTTTTTCGTTTTCCGACAAAATTCGCACTTGCGTACCCACAACATTGACAGTGAAAGCACTGGGTTGCTTAGATCCGATATCGTGATTTTCATTAGGCTTTTTAGTGTTATCGCTAAATTACCATACGATATATTATAAATAAATTAATTATTCAATAAATACGAATTCTTCGTTTTAATATTTCTTACAAAAAGCTAAAACATATCATGGTTTTATGTTATAATTCAAACCAATCACTTAGTTGTTTTTTAAGATATATTTAAAACATTTACAACATAATGAGTGAATGTAATATTACTTTTTGTTTAATAAAATTTCAGAAATGAATTATATGTAAATCTATAGATTGTATATTCTTAGTGTATAATTTAATATTTTATTATTTATAAACAACTTATTAATATTCTTATTGCCGATATTTTTCATGAAACTTTTTGGTGTGACCCTCTTAAGGACCCTGCTTTTAGGGTTCCACCTAGCAATACTTATCGATTATAAACAGAGTTGCAAATACATATATATTTGTTGCAATATATGATTTTAACAGTTATTTATTTAATTTACCTGCCTCCATTTAGTTTTTCTACATTCGGAAAACCTTTTGGAGCTTGATCCCCATCCCAGTCTCTTGAATTTTCTGCTTGGGTGTTTAAGGGCTTTCAGTGTCTGTTTCAGTTTTAGTTTCTGTTTGCTTTCATAACGAATCTAATTTATTGAAGGTGAACGGAAATGTGCGCTAATTTCTCAATGATTAATGATGGCTGCCCGTGCGCAGCCGCGGCGCTGTGCAGGCCAAAAGTGTGATTTACTTTAATTAATTAAATGCCAGCAAATGCCGAACAGCATTGAGCGTGAGTCGTGGCGATTTCAAGTTTCTTGACCTTCACGGCGCGGGTTTCTGCGCCAACTTGCCCCCCGAACATTACACACATCGGTGGAAGTGGCAGCGGCGGCAGTGGCAACACCGGCCCATTCACAACTCACGACTTTCGCGACAATTTTCACCTATAACTCATCAAAATGATAACGAAAAAGAAAACCCCAACCAGTTTGTGGGGTGGCCAATGCACAGGCAAATGAAAAAACGCTTTTAAGATTAACAAAATTTGTTATAATAATAATTTGCCAAAAAATTATTTATAATAATATAACGAATATTTTCCCAAGAATGTCGCCTTTAAGCGTTAAAAACATAATTCTTTGCAAAATGGAATGCAACCATAGGATTTTACTCAAGTGCGAGCGAGACAACTAAATGTCACCTACAATTGAAATGCTTTTCGATGTGACCGTAGGCGGGTTTCCACAAAAATCTCAGAAGAAAACTTGCATTACATTCTCTAATGAAATTTCAAAATAATTGTATTTGTATTAACAATTTAAATATTATCTTCAAGAACCTATCAATTATATCAATATTCAAGTTGGTATACAAAGTAAAAGACGAGTTTTCTTTATATTTATTAAAAAATAAAAAAGTTTCCAAAAAACCGCCACCCATGGCGTTGAACTCCTTTCCTTTGACAACAACTGCAGCCAGTCGCCGCCTTTTCACTTTTATTTATGCTTCGCGCCGACAGTCGATTGTTAATTTGCATTTAATTTATTTTGGAGGCTTCGGGAAGGAGCAAAAAAGCAAAAGGTATTGGCCATAAAAATGCTCGCAGGCAGGAGGACAGGTACGTGCTCAGGTGCCTCTCATAAATTCTCCATTGCTACCGTTGCCGCTGGCCAAGCCAGTGTCTCGCCGCCAACGACTCTCTCTCTCTGTGTCTTTACTTCTCTTTTCTTCGTGTTTATCTCTTTGTGCACTGCAAACATTAGTTTAACAATTTTGCAACATAATAGAATTTTGGTACATTTGAATTTGAATTTGAAGAATTCAACCATTTGTGTAGTTTTGCTTGGTATTTTCGAGTAATGCGTCTACGGCCACACTGATAACAAAAGTGCGAATTGGCTCATGTGCTTTCTGGATTCTTCTTTTTAACTGAGTGAAATTTGAATTTTATATTCAATTTGGAGTTCATAAATTTAGTTCAGTGTCTCCAAAGTCGTTGGCGTTGCTTTAAGCCGCACCAAATCGATTTGAGCTGCGATTTTTTCAGCATTTCTGGCTAGTTTGGTCGGCGTCTTGCTCTCTCGTTAAGAGAAAGGCGACGCTGATCAGTCAGACGGGGCAACAACACGGCAACACCGACAACAGCAACAATATCAACTAAAACACAAACAACAACCGTACCAACTACACCAACTCCAACAACAACAACACCAACAACTATACACACACGTGAGTAATTCACTTTCTAACGATGAACGCTCAAAAACCAATAAAAACAACAACAAAAAACGAGGAGAAAAAAAATCCCGAAAAAAATAATATATGGGCAGGCCACAAAAATCTGTTTTTCATTTGCAATAATTTTTGGTTTTCGATGCCAGCGGCGTCTCCCAAAAACCAGTAAAACGAACAACCACAAAAATTAAAAAAAAAAAAAAAATTAAGCGCAAAACAAATGCGTCCTGTCATAAGCCTGTTAAATTTATTTGCCAATTCGAAATTCAGAAATTGAATATTATGAGCAATTGTGCAATTAATTATATATATTTATGTGCCATATAAAAATAAATGATTTTTTATAAGTTTCAAGCAAAACCAGGAGGGGAAAAAGGAAAAACATTGCCTCGAAGGGGGAAATGAAAGTGATAAAGTTGGTGGGGATAAGCTTGGGATCAGGATTGGACATTGGACTCGTTCGGTTGTGGTCTCCTTTTGGATTTTTTGTTGAGATTTATGCAATCGGTTTATATGTAAGGAAAATTAAGATATACAAAGAGAGAAAAAGATTTAAGTGCCTTGATTTTAGGATATAGGAAAAGATGTCTGTTTTTCTTATAATTAGAATTTTTTAAATTTTACTTTTAATTTCATTTTATTTGTACATATTTACCATGCCTTACTAACAAGCGAAGAATTCTGATATATCATATATTGACAAAAAATATTTAAAGTATCATCAAATATTCAATTTAAATTATGATTTTGATATTATAGACATTTTTCAATCAATTTAATTCTTTGCTTGTTTTTGAATTAATTTAATTTTGAAATAGACTTCTTATATCAAATTTGTATAGGTATATTTCTCATAAAGTGTTTGTTGGAAACGACCGTTACTTTATAAGCATTTTAAATTTTCTACAAGTTCTTATTTTTTTGTTATATTTATTTTCAACATTGGTAGAGTAAACACAAGACTGACTCTTTTGGGCACAGTGCATAAAATTAAACAGAAAATGTATTTATCGCAACGTTAAAAAATCAATTTATGTATAAAATATTCTATTAAATATTGATATTACATCTATACTTCCTTCATTCACTTAATGCCTAACTCAGCTATTTATGAACTCTTCTTATTTTTGTCCTTAATTAGTAATTTGTTTGATTCATTTAATTTAAAAAATAATTGTTTATATTTCAGTTTGTAGTCTTTTTATTTAGATACCTTATTAACTTAATGTTAATTCGACATCTTCGTTACTTGTAATGCCAAAAATTCGCCAAACCAAAGTGCAGCCCACCCATATAGTAACCGATTTTTAGCCATTAATGTAGCTCCCCCCTCGAGCATATTTTTAAACGATCCAAGTGGTACACGTTTTTCTGTTAATTTTCGGAGTTTCAAACTCGTTTCGCTTGGCAAAATGAAAATGAAACCGACGCCGGGCGAAAATCCCATCATGAGACGCTCCTATCCTGCTCGTCGGGGGTCAACTGGTTCGCCCTAGCCGTCGAGCGACTGACCGCCAAACTGGGTACTATATCATAAAAAAAAAAAACAATACAGAAAAAATACAGAGAGCAGAAAAAACACAAGACAATGCGAAATAATAATCGTAATAACGATACAAGTCCAGTAACGAGACAGAGATTAATGTCGCATGACAATCATGACGGAAATCTGAACCCAAAACTGGACGCCGGCGCGGTGCTTTTTGTTTATTTTTTCGGGAAAGTGAAAAGTCGTCGTTGTCGCCGGCGAGTCGCAAAAATTGACAACACTTTCAATTGTCGCAACAAAAACAACAGCACCGAAATCTCGGCTATTTAATGAAAACAAAAGTGAAACACACCCAAAAAAGCACACAGAAAACGTAAATAAAAATAAAAGACAGACAGGCACTGACGCCTTCGTTAGGTTTTCGTGTATTTTTATTTTTTTGGGGACTGAAAAACCGAAACCGAAAGTGGCCGGCATTAAAGCTTAATTAAGGCACAAGGTTCACAGCATTAACTGGACTTGCCAGTGTTTTACTTTGAAGATTTTGGACAAACACTAAGGCGGACATTAAGTGCAGCACAAATGTACGAGAAGCGGAAAAGTCGGGTCTAGGTTGATGAGCGATAAATTCATTTTCATTTGATTTTAAGCTTAATTGGTTCTTGAATATATTTTAATTTTTATTTTAATTTTTTTATTTGAGATACCTCATTGATATATTTTTATTTTACTTTAAACTGAGTTACTTCTGGTCTACATTTATCTGAATTATTCGTAAATCTATTTTCATTTAAATTTAAACAGATTTTGTTCTGGTATAAATTTTAATTTCCATTTAAACTAATATACTTTATTGATATTTTTAAATTTAAATTTGATCTGAAATATTTCTTAAATATATTTTAATTTTTATTTAATCCTAAATACAAATTTGATATATTTTGATTTAAATTTAATCTGAGCTATAAACTTGCCTGTATTTATATTTAATTAAATCTAAAATACTTGTTAAATCCGTTTTAATTTCAATTAAAATCAAAACTGTTCATGAATCTATTTATGAAATAATTTTTGAACATATTTTAATTTAATCTGAAATGCCTCTCTGATATATTTTCGTTTGAATAGGAATTTCTTAAATATTTCCATTTAAAATACCTGCTAGAAATATATATATTTTAATTTAAATGTAATCTGAAATGCTTTAAACATATAAATTGGTTTGACTTTAATCGGAAACATTTCTTAAATATATTATATTTACATATGAATTTAATCTAAAACCCTTCGTAATTATAATTCTTTTATTTGACTTCCATCTTATGTTCTTCCTATGTTAGTTTATATTAAGTTAAGAAGTTGTGCATATAATTTTAAAGGTTTTTGTAATATTTAAAGGTCAAAGTTCTGAGTTTGAAATACCTCTTAAATGTAATCAAGGCACATTGCTTAGATACCCATATCTAAGAGTATTTATACCTAATTAGAGCTAATTTAAATGACTATATTTAGGATGGGCCTTCCTATAATTAACATAGTTTCCTTCAAAATGCATTATTTTCTTTACCTTACCCCAAAGACACACTTTACGTTGTATGATTTTCCACCGCCTTTCCCTGACTCCAGGGCATTACTTTCGGCCACATCTCGGTTTCTCCATGCACATACTATATATGCCTATTTGCAGCCGAACAATCATAATTTTCCCACAATAGCTTACCGACTGAGCTTGCTCCACTTCAGATGCCAGATGCCAGAATAGATCCCACAATCCAAATGCAACTGGGTGGGCGTTTGTAAGTAGTGCAAGTCAGTCAGAAAAACCATTATTCTTTAAAAAGAAAACCCGACGACCTTGGGCATATACCTGGTATATGCTCAACTAATTTGTAGAGATGCATTAGTTATTATTACCATTGTTATTCCAAGTTTAATAACTGATATGTGACCATTTTCCATATATGTCAATACGGTTAATTTAAAATGAAAAATACCCTCTTGCACTCTTCAGATATGCAAGTTATTTTGCAAATTTACCAGCATGGGGAACAGGAATATGAGCGAGGTGAGGGCATACGATAGCGGCACCACCTCCCACAGTCCCCGCAGGCCGTTGCCCAGAAATTTTGGAATGTGCGGCGATGAGTGTATCAGGAAAGCCGTTAACAGCATCACCATGGCAACGCTGACAAATCTCCGCTGGATCGTCGTATTATCGTCCCAATTGTGCTCGGTGATATAGACGAAGAGGCCGCCCACGACGAGCAGCAGGAGCATGAAGTAGCAGCTCAGCGAGGTGATCACGGGTATCACCGGCAGGACATCCTGCCCAGCCGTCTCCTGAATTAAGGCATCCATCTTGCTCCGCTCGCAGTGTTTTTCTTGTATTTTGAAAATCGTCTTTCTTCGCCAGGAAAATGATTAATTTACCAAAAAATACTTTTACTCTATGTGTTCAAACTGACTGACCTCGTCGCTTTCGATGTGCTCCAAACAAACAACTACAAGAATTTCCTGGCCTGTCCAGATCTGAACTGAGCATTTGGCTTTGACTTATTGTCAATGGCCTGCTCTTTGCCATTCGAATGGTCTATCAATGACCCACTGACGGGGCTGCTTTTGTTTTGTATTTTTTGTACTTTTGTATTTTTCGTATCTTGTGTGTTTAAATCATTTTTTCCTTGGGTTCGATTTTGCATTCGGCATGCTCCATATAAAAGCCAGCTTAAAGCCATTAATAATTGTCATGTTTCTGAATTTTGGCAGCGTTTTCCATTCGGCAATTTCCTACTTCCGCCATTCGGAATCTATGGAAAATTTGTTCGAAATAAAAAAACAAATATATGTATGTACATATGAAAGCCAAGAGCGTTATGATTCATGTAGTTAAAGATATTTATTAAACGTGATTAGCGAATTTTTGTACAGTTTTTGTAGTTGTTTTCTGGTTTGTTTTTTCTTTATTTAATTTTTTCTTGTATAATTTTGTTGTTCATTATTTATTTTTCACAACAAGTGCCGACTAATTGTGAGTGGCTAACAAATAGACACACGGCACACCACAAATAGGAAACTGATATCGAAAGCAAACAAAAAGAAACTTCAGTTTATTGAGGAGTTTTTAGTTAGGTTTTCCGGTATTTATTATGTTATAAATTAGTAGGAGTATGCTGGTTGATTTTATTTTATGTACAATTCTTATAGATTTCCTTGAAATTAATATTTAATTCAATTTTTTTTAAATCAAAATTGCTTTTTCTTGTGCATTTGTTATTGTTAATATTTATCCCTTAACAATTTGGCTTAGAAATTTAATTTTTCTGGTCAACTGTGGCTTGTATTTAGTCCATAAAAAATAACACAATATTCTCTATATTTTTTTAAGCAATTTTAAGTTAATTTGAGAGGAATGATTTTCAAGTTTATCATTAACTTGATTTATAGAACCAGTTGTTGGTGGCCCTTGCATTTACACATTGACTTGGCCCCCAAAAAATTCCCAGAAAATGATGGAAAAAAATAATAAAAACAAAAACAAATGCAATGTTTATGGATAATGACAAAATAAACTTAAAAACATTTAAATCATTTCCCGTCTCGAATGCATTTCCAAGGCGAAACCTTTCAAAGGGTGCACAGTCGAACACCGTCGAATATTATTATTATTGTTATTATTATTTTGTTTTTTGTTTCTTTATTGTCACGGAGGTCGAACTCGTTGAGATTTAAGTACAATCATCTCTGAAGGAAAGGCAGATCTACGAAAATGTAATGTAAGAAAAGACAAATGGAAACAAGCTCGATAAATAAGTGGAATAAGTGGCGAAATATGCGGCCCTAGACAGTGAAGCCTCTTCAAAGGCAACGACAGATACAAATGTCAAGACATTACGACGATAATCACTGATCACTTTATGTATTTATATACATATTTTGTTTTTAGCAAATGAAAGATGCCTTTTCCCACATCAGCTCTTGACAAATTACCCAACGCACCAGGCAATTAGGCATTTCAGCAAGGGGATTTATGTTAAAGTAATGAGAAATATTGCCAAATCCCCCAGACTAAGCGTTTTTTATTTACTTTCAAAACTGCATTTTAGCCAGTTGTTGCAACAGTGAAATATGATTAAACAGGCAAAGGTTAAAACCACAAGTAATTAAGCATTTTAGGGGGTATCTTGTATGTATTTCACTTAGGTTAAAATAAACTTGTATCTATAATTAATCTTAAAAGTAAATCTCTGAAACTCCCCTTAAATTTGATATAATTATTTTCAATTTAATAGAAAGTTGGCCCTCAAGAATTCCACTTTCCCATGAGACTTATTCAGCGATTCAATAGACCGCTTCGGAGTCCATTGAAATTCCCCCCAAAATTAATTGGGAATCTTCGTGAGTGAATTGGAAAAATGCCTGATTAGGGTGCGATTATTTCTCAATTATTGACCGCACGAATCAAACGCTGCTGCTGGGTTTGGGCTGTTAATCACGGATCATGGTGGATCATCGTGGATTATCAGGAAGCGAAAAGCAAAAGTGTGACATAATAGCCAAGCGTTGAACGGCCACGCACCGCTCAGGTTGGTGGGGAGCTCTGGGAGGGGTCTTCGCAGGGGACTCCAAGGCGGCGGCAATCGAGGCAAATGTGTCTGCGGTTGAATGCAGCGACTAATGCCACACAATTATGGCATTACACACGGCGGTGGGAGAGGGTATCTGATGGACATGGATACCTGCCACTCGGCTATCGATTACCAGCACTTCCCCTTTTTTTACTGCCCTTCCAGAGGTTGTTTCGCTGCACGAAATAAGGAAGCGTTTCCTGGAACCGTAAAAGTGTTTGCCAACCTGTTCTCTCTGGTCTCTGTCCCTCGGCTGACGTGTTTCCTTTTTATTTGCATATCAAGTCAGGAGTTTGGAAAGTCATCAAAAGTGTTTGCCAACAACAGTTCGATAACAAAAAAAAACATTGCTTTCTATCGAGCTTATATAAAATGATCGAGCAAAAAGTTTGATTTGATATATCTATGGAAATGTCTTTCCTAATATATCGAAACAGAAAGTAACATTTTATTTATCGACATTTAGAAAAAATATCAACTTATTAAAGTTAAAGTCTCATATGATATAGTTATATATCGAAATTTAACATATCAAATAATATCGTATAAAGTTTCACTTATCAAAATTCAACTTATAAATATATCGTATTTAACTTTGTCAAAATGAAAAGCCATATATAATGTATCGAACCAGAAATCATACTAATTAAAATTATATTATGTATAAAAAAATTATATATAAAATTATCGTATCTAACATTGCCAAGAGGAATAGTCAGATATAATATATCGAAAAAGAATATGGCACTCAATATCATATTGCTTTATTAAAAAGTGGCATATAAAAAAGTGTTCGCAATTTCTTAATAAATTTCGATATTATCGATAAATATATTAGGCAATTTATATTATATATATTTGTCTATTTTCTCATAGAAAATTATATTAGACAATTTTCGGTATATTTGTTTGCCTATTTGATCGATTTATAAGTATTAATTTTAACTAAGTTTAGGCAATTGGTTTGATATGGCGAATATAATATTGTTATATCACATATAAATATCGATACGTTCTTTGCGTTAATTATCGATACAGTACCGATATAATGATATTTTCCTTGTATCATTCTTAGTAAGATCTGCTGAGTTTATTTTGGGACTAAATCAAGTCTAGATTTCTGTGATTTACATAAGCTGCCACTTTACCTTGCATTATATTTTTGATATAAATTAGAAGAAACAAATTAAAAATGTACTCTTCTTTTTTCTAGGTATTTAAATGAATACTCAAGAGTGTTTTAAGCGCCGACTTGCTATGCTCAAATTTTTCCCTTGATTTTTTCGTCTTCATAAAGTGCAGAGCTACATGGCGTATGATATGATATGATATGCAGCGGAGCGCGGCGGCAAAACCTTAATTGCAATCCCAACAATCGGAGTAGGCAGCGACGGCGGCGAAGTCAGGCAAGTCAAGCAAATCCAAACCGAACCGATCCCAGGTCCCAGTCATCACTTGACTACACACTCGAGTCTCCGAGTCTCCACGTCTCTACGTCTCCGAGCTTCTGAGTGTCTCCGAGTCTCCGAGTCTCGACTCCACGGATCCACTCAGTCAGTCAGTCAGTCAATCGACTTGCCGGGCTCGGGTTCCAGCAAGCTCATGGCTATCGCATGGCTCCATTCAGGCGTTTCCCATTTGGGCGTGCAACCCTCGGTGGTGGCAGTGGCAGAAATGCAAAAGAAAAAATTATATATATATACACTATATATATAGATATATAAAACAGAGGCAAAAACTAAGGTGTCGAGACCCATTGTCTTTTGTGGGTCTTCGATTATAATGACGGTGATGCAACCTGTCTTCTCCACAGCCACGTAATCGTCCAACGACTTTTTGCTTAATTTGTATCTGCCTCGGATCGCTTCCTTTTGATTTTCGCCCAACTTTATGCCTGGTAATAAAAAGCGGACAGGCGAATAGATGGACAGCGGCTCCAAAGAGCTAACGAACCTCATCGTCGCATGTGCTGGCCAAATCAATTTGCTTACAGATACCCAGACGCTGTAAACTAAAAAATAAACCAGCCAAATAAGATCGCCAAATGCAAAACCAAACGAAAGTCCAACCTAATGGCGGAGACTTGCCGTTTGCATCCGCAAAAGGTCGCCCATTTGGTGGTGTTTTCTGATTACTGGTACTCCACTTTAACTGCACTGATTGCAATCACGACGCAACTTGTTTATTGTTTGAGTAAACGGAAAAGGCGCGGGGCAAACTTTCCTCTGGTTTTAAAACTGCAAAAATACTAGTTACATCAGCGGTTGTGAGGTTACAACTTGGTTTTATTTTAATGATGCCAAAGTAATAATTAGAAAAGATTAAAATAGAAAAACGATAATAGCTCAGATAAGAATTTTATATTTTCAGTTCAGAAAGCTTTGTTGGTTTTAGTTCTAATTGAGTTAATTAAGCAGCGTATTAAATTTACAATTATATATGCATTTGCCTCTACAAAAATGTTTGATATGCACACTTTAAATCAATATTTTTTCACAATACCCTTCTAGGGCATAATAAGATGCATAACGCCATGAAAATCGATCACTCTCATAAATTTCCTTGCTAGCACAACACTGACTTGCTTATAAGAAATTCCAACTTGTGAGCGTTACGCATCTTATGCGTTATATTGTCTTTGGTGACATAGTAAGACTATGGGGCGTTACGTCTGTTTAAATGCCTCAAATAGATTCTCAGTTAAGTTTTGATTACATTCATATATCAAAGACATAATGAAAGTGAAAAGTATATAAATTTGTTGGTTATTCATAAAATCTTAGAGCTCCATAAATATTATACTCAAATTTCCCCTACATTTCTGAATGCCACAACGCCAACTAATTTATTTACGAGCACGAGCTCGCCACTCGCCCTCCGTCTTACCCAACCAAATTAGTGTCTGCAGTGGCCCAGCCACCAGTGGCTACCCTTGACAAATTTCTGTTTAAAAGAAAATTAGCACTTGTCTTTTAATTAGTGCAAAAATGTGCCTAACAAATACAAACAGAAAAAAACTAGCCAAACCACAACGATGAAATCAAAAATTCAAAGAAAGCGTGACTTGGTCAAAATCGGGGCTTTGATACTGAATACTGAATGCTGGAGGCTGGTGGTAAAAGATTTCACTTCTGTCCCTTCTACCTCCCCCACTCGAGGGTTTCGTAATCGAATGTCATAATCGAATAATTTTTCTATGAACAAATTTCAGTTTGTTTCGTTGATGAATAAAAATCAGGAGGGGGAGCAACTGAACTGACACAGATATCGAGGCGTTATTTTTTTTCTGGGTTTTGTTTAATTCGATGGGGGCGTGGCTCGGGCCATAGAAATCAGTTGTATGTATTTTAGTTTTCGGCTGTGTGGATTTTTTGCTGGTTTTTAGGTCTGGTTTGGTTTTGCTTTTTTTTTTTTTTTTTTTTGTACCCACGCCGCCAAGCCAAACAAAAGACTTAGGAAACGAACTTGCCCCCAAGACAAGTGATGTAAAGAGAGAAGCAAAAAAAAAAAAATGTGGCACAGCCGCAGCAGCAGCAACAAGAAGAACAACAACTGAGCGAATTAGTTGCTCGCATTGTTGTCATTGTTTTCTCGTTGTTGCTGTTGTTGATGGTGTTGTTGTTGGAGTTGTTGAAGTTGTTGGTGTTGTTGGTGTTGTTACAGAACAAACCGCTCATTAGGCCCATTAAACTGCAACTGTGAATTTTGTGTGTGTGCCCAGTGTGTGTGTGTGTATATATCTCTTAGTTAGTCGCTGCTGACGGAGATGTAATTACCTGAGAAGGGGCAACTTTAATGTTAACACAAATTCCCAAACACATGAGAGGGGAGACTCTGAAGTTAAGTACACACTTGGAGGGGTTTTTTGTTACTTTATGGGGTTTGTTTACAAAATATTTAAGAAATAGTTACCATTATTATAACTTGTAATAAGTAAATATTATTTATTTATTTATTAATAGTTACCTTTATTATTACTTCTAATAAGTATTTATTATTAATTTATTTCGAATTTTAAGAAATGTATATTTTACGAATTATTCAAAGTAATATTTACAAAACTCTGGTAACTTCTTTAAGAAGATGCAGCTTATTATTGAACGATTTTTTTGCATTTTTTAGGTTTTGTTCCTCAAAAAACAATACAAATATTATTTATTTGTTTTTAATTATAATTAGTTATCACACTGGTGTTTTATAGTTTTCTTTTGTCATTTAATATTTATTTTATTTAGCTTCTAATCAAGTTATTTAAAATTGTAAATTATTTTCTTTCAATCGACTAAAAAATGTTATCTAAAGAAGCATTAAGTAAATATTTTCAACAAATGGGGATATGCATCCATCTATAAAATATATAGAATTTATTTTATATATATATATATTAAATTGAATATATTTTAGGTAGAATTATTTGATAAAATGCAAAATATTCTATAAAAATAATGAATGTATGTTTATAATAAATATAAAATGTATTCTAAATATGTGTTTTATATAGAAGATATATATGTAGTTATGTATTTGATATACAATACATATATTTATTTTTGTATAGAATATTTTGAATTTGATGAAATAAAATTGCTAAACCTAAATATCAATACCAAAAGATTAATAAGGCTAGTTGACTCAGTATATGTATATATATTCACGTGCCTTCAAGCTCTATCCAAAACCATTAATATTAATTAATAGAACTCTGCCACTATTATATAATTAACTTTATATTAACTCGGCACAAAAAGAAAACACAAACATAATAATTTCCGCAAAGTTTCCTGTTTTGCAGTTGGTTAATTTGAAATAAATACTAAAGCATCAACATGTTGGTCGATAGTAAATTATATACATACATGTTCTAAGGTTAACCAAATCATAGAAAATATTTATTTAAATATATACAATAGGCCCGATTGAATTAATTAAAATTAGAAGTACATTGTTCCCCAAAACAAGATAGTTTTGAATTTTCCCTTGACCCCTTTTGACCAACTGCTAAGCCCACCTTCGCTCCTTTAACTCGACCGTGTGGGGTTAGTCTTCAGTGTGAGAGACTGTGTCAACGGTGGCCGGAAAATGGAAGCGGATTATGGATGGCTTCGGTGGGGTGGCTGCCTCCGCGGATTGTGGGTGTGTTTCCATGGCGGGAAATGGGCAGGCAGGCAGACATGCAGGCAGGCTGAGTGCAGAGCCCATCTTCCCGCATCGTCCCACGGAGCCGAGAATGATGATGATGATGATGCTGTGGGGCTCCGCTTCCAGGAGGGGACCGGCACTGGCACTGGCACTACTGGTGGGCATTGTCTGGGACATGACATGAGAATTAGGCACCCAGGCGCACTCGAGTCGGAAGAGCCAAGTCTGCCAGCCTGTGCCAAATATAAGGAGAGACAGACAATGTCTCAGCAAAAAGGTACCGGAAAAAATTATA
The DNA here is from genome assembly GCA_008042655.1 of Drosophila burlai. Classification (NCBI taxonomy): domain Eukaryota; kingdom Metazoa; phylum Arthropoda; class Insecta; order Diptera; family Drosophilidae; genus Drosophila; species Drosophila burlai. The sequence continues at coordinate 1,455 of VNJT01006953.1, read as the reverse complement.
AAAAATAATATTGAGTTAGTTAAAAGATACAATTATTAATATATACAATATATATTATTTTTAAAATTAAAGCTTGATAAATTATACAATTTCCAAGGCAAAGAAACTTAGAAATTTAACTTAGAAAAGCTCTTAAACATTTCTTAAAATTTCAACCATTGTCTTTAATATAAAAATGAGTCTGGAAATTTTGATGCTGGTTACCAAAGAAACCTCTAGCTTTTTAGAAAATTATTTTCATAAATTCAAACAGAAATAACAGTACCCTATTTTTCTGCCAGTGTGCTCTTTGGCCTGCCATTCGCCATTCGCGAGCCTCAAATTGTGTATTGGGGTAACGTTCATCACGTTTGTCGATGCAATTTCACAGATAACTGTTTTTCCATGTTTACCACCGCTGTGCGGATGAGGTTAGGGGTTTTTGTGGGGAAAGGGGAAGGGGGTAGATAGGGGGAAGCTGCCTGCGATTGCATAATCCCGCCACCAGCTTGGAAAACAATGCAAGCTCTTTTAAAATGCCGCAATTATCCCCAGCAAAACCAGAAAGAAAAACCCCAGCACAACAACAACAAAAAATGCCAAAAACCAACAGAAAGATTTTTGTTTTTCTTATTTTTGGGATTATTTTTCTCTCTTTTTTTGTTTTAGTTTTTCTTTTTGTGGGTCACAGCAGCCAAGATGTCTGCGGTTTTGTAGAATTTAATTATGGCTCACTTGTTGTCACCAGATTTTTGTCAATAGTTTCCTAGTTTTTAGCGCTTCTCTACTTCTATTAATATACTTTTGAAATATATATATTATATGAATATATTATATTTATATTTTTATATATGACAACATCAGTTTGTTTATGAAATACATAGATATTTATTGACTTTTATAAGTATATTTTACATAATTCTAGACTGTCACAAATACATTAAAAATAAAAAGAATTGCAGCTTAACCTTCACATATAAGGTGGCCGAAATAAGTATGTAGGACACTACATTTTATTGTTTAAAAAGAAAACGGCTAAACATATTTCAAAAAATCAAATTTCTTTTTATTCTTTATTAAATTAGTAATAATATCCAAGTGAGAGAACAAAAAAAATACTTTAGAAAACATTATAAAAAATAAAACAAAAAGTTTTCAAACGAAATAAGTAAGTAGGACAGAACTGGTTAAATATGAGATAACGCAAAAAAGGAACAAATTCACAGTGGAAAAGTTTATAACTCGTTTAAATAGAGCATCCTTTGTTATTTAACACCTTCAGAACTCGTCCTGGCATAGAGTTTATAAGGTTTTCAAGGACTTTTGTGTCGATTTTTGCCCATTCTTGATTAATTGCATCTTTTAATTCCTTAAGAGTTCCAAATTGTCTTCCATTGGAATAAACCTTTTGAGAAAGGATTCCCCATAGATTTTCTATCGGATTTAAGTCCGGACTGCGCGCTGGCCATTCCAAAA